>PVJH01045175.1:0-12544 GCA_004026705.1 Nesogale talazaci
TCAAAGCATAGGAAACAAAGACCAGACACATGTCACTCCCACCCACCACCCAAGCCAAGGCTAATTGGTAGAACTTGTTAATGGTTATGTCATCACAGGCCAAACTGGTGACTCCCAAGTTAGAGCAAAGACAGTGCTGAATCTCATTCCTAGAGCAGTAGTGCCTCTGGGCAGCCAGTACAGGCACGGGGATGGTCAAGAGACCATTCCTCAGCACCATGGACAGTGTAGCTTTGACCACAAAAGTGACATTAACTATGGAAGGATACTGAAGAGGATAACAAATGGCTACATATCTATCCACAGCCATGCAAAGGAAGATTCCTGACTCCATACTTAAAAAAATATGGATTGCATAAATCTGTGTGAAGCATTCAGGGAGACTGATGGACTTGGCATCTAACCAGAAGATGGCCAGGATCTTGGGCATGATGGTGGTGGCCAGGCCAATGTCCACTACAGCCAGGACACAAAGGAATTGATACATGGGCTGGTGCAGGGCTGGCTCCTGGTGGATCGTGATCAAGATGAGGAGATTGGCGCCAAGGGCTAAGAGGTAGAGCAGAGCCAGTGGCAGGGAGAGCCAGTGTTGCCATTCCTGAATGCCTGGGAAGCCCAACAGGATGAACGCAGACACTCGAAAGCTTGAGCTATTGGCTGTGTTCACGGTGGTCTCCATATTGTGAGATGTCTTTCTATCAGCATCTGCCTATGAATTAATGAGAAAAGAAAAATAATAAGCTCAACTGAAGGCACGCATACACAATGGTCATTTTAGACATAATTGTCTTTCAACTCCCTTCAAATGCCTGGAAGAGCTCAGATTAAAGAAAAGGAAGAATAAAACAAGTTCTAAGAAGAATATTATAGTAGATTTAAATGGAAGAATTACTCACTAAATATTTTTTAAGAGTAGAGTTTTGAATATGTTGAGAAATGGACATCAAGTGGGGGATATATCCATTATGACAAACTTGATTTTCAGAAGATAAGATGAGAAATTAGATGTGTTGTTTCTAATCTTGGGGATCTACAAAGAGAAAATAACATGAATTTTCTATTGAATGTTTATTAAAATGTATTATGAAAGGTTCACTATGTACTTTGAAGAAAAATTTAGATCTTCAAAATATTTATTAAAATTGTTATGAAACCTTACATTTCAACACTACTAACTGCTCTAACACCTTTTCGATTTGTTATTTTCCACTCTTCTCAAGCTGTGTTCTGGCTTTGCAGTGTCCAACTTGTGGTCTCAAAATACATTGTTCAGCCTCCCATGCCTAGAGGAGGAACCCACTGCCGTCTAATGAATTCTAACTCATAGCGAGCCTACAAGGACACAGAACACCCCCTTGGTTTCTTTAAAATATTGAAAGGTTGTAGAGTGATTGGTGGGTTCAAACCACTGACTGACAGTATGATTGGCAGCTCACTGAGTAATGAACTAGCCACAAAGTGATCATATACAGCTTTCCTTGGAAGTCCCATAATTCCTAATTATTTTTCAATTTTTGTTCTTCTTTTTAGTCTTATTCTGTGCTTAGTGGGTCAGAATTCTTCTCGTATTTACAATCAGGTTGCCAAAATAACAAATTAGTATAGCTTAATAACTTAAAATATAGTAAGACACTGCATATAAAAAAGCTAGATGTGATGAGGTTTATCCCATCCAATTTTCTGATTCAGTGCTCTCCAAAGCCTGGCCTAAAAACCAGGCATCAAAAAAAAGTTGGGGGGGAAGCTGTGTAAATTGTCACCAATATCCTTCAGATATGGATTTTTCCTCTTGTAATTTTAAAAGTAATGGTAAAGTTATATTTGAAGTTATGTTTTTAAATTATCAACTTACACTAGCAATATACAAGGAATGAAAATATCAACAAACTCATGTTTCTGGAATTTTGTATGATGTCTATTCAGAATATGGGAGGCATTTATCAATATAAAGATATATATATATATATATATTTCTTAATTTTTTTTCCTAGGGGAGAGTGCGAACACAGTCCTCCACTACCACAAATTATGTGGTCATATTTCCCACATTTGGGAAATCGCAGGGGGTCAGCACATATAGAGTGCAATGGATAAGCTTCACCTTGGGAAAACCACCTTTGTGATCATGGTATCTTCCCTACCAAGGAAGTATATATTTTTCTTAATTTTGTGACTCACTCTTGTCTCTTTGACACTTGATCTTGCTTGGTCTTATATTATTGATTTTTATCATTATTGGCAAGTCTGTTCAGATAATTTAATTAAAATGTGTACCTGAACAATATTCCTCAGAAATCTTTTCATATCTGAGAATTTATTTGTTACAAGTATCTATGAATAATACCTTGGTGATATTAATTTTGCTTCTTAAATATCTAGATATTAATATTATCTTTTCCAAATCTCTACCATAGCTTCAATTAGTAGCATTACGTGTAATATTGAAGCTCCCTCCCTCAATTCCCCTCACCATGCTATTTATTAATTGTAATAAGCTTATGCCCATGAAACTCCTGAAAATAGAAGACAAAAATATTTAAGAAATGACTTTAAATTAAAATAGCACCAACCAGAGTTAATGATGTACTTTAAAGCATTTACTTGTCAGTATTTCTTTTGTCTTTATTTTTCCTTTTTTCAAACCTTTGAAATCTCATGTAAATAGAAATTTTGTTTAGCACAGTCCATATGAATTTTGACAATCTTCATTTTGAAGGATGGAAATAGATGGGGTTGTATAACACATTCCCCCCTTTTTTGTTTTACATGATACATATAACATGTGTTATATGTATCTGTCTTAAAAGATGTACCGTCAGAAAGGGGAAATCCATCTCTAGGATCAAGCTATCACTCCAGCTCAGGAATCGAACAATGGAAAAGTTGGTGAGGGGTGACAGAGTATGATGTAAGATATGAAAATAATCTACAATTTATCGGGGTTTCATAAAGGAGGTTGGGTGGGGGAAGGAGGGGGAAGAGTGGGGAACTGTTATCAGAGGTTCAATTGGAAAGAGAATACTTTGAAAATGATGATGAAGCATATGTGCAAATGTGCTTGACACACGGGATACAGATATGGATTGTGATAAGAGGTGTAAGAACCGCCAATGAAAGTATTCAATAATTAAAAAGAAAGATAGCGAAACAAAGCAAAATAAAAAAAGATGTACAGTCAACATACTCCTGAGATGCAAGGATAGTGAGACTTGGTCTCAGGTATTTGGACACGTTAGGAGGGACCAGACCCTGGAGAAGGACGTCATGCTAACAGCTTGGCAAGGTAGAGGGCAGAGAGAAAGAGGAAGGGCTTTGGCAAGCTGGTTGATACAGTGACTACCTCGATGCATTGATGACCTCAAACATAAGAACAATAGTGACGATGCTGCAGGAAGGGCAGGGTTTGGGCTGCACATCTGGTTTCTCTGAGTGCGAGCCAAGTGGAAGGCAGCTGACAAGAGCAACTCAATCCAGTTGGGTTTCTTTTGTTATGTTTTCTAGTCTGTCATTCACTTCCTAGACTTTGTCAATTCTTAAAATATTCCCATAGTTACTCTCTTGCGATTTTCTAGATAGACCAAAACATTGCTAACAAATGAGTTATGTTTCTATATGTCTCATTTAAATGGTTAGAAATGAATGATAAATAGAAAATCACTATGATTCCATAAGATTGAACATTTAATATGTTTGATACATTTAAGGAGAATTTAGGCCGAGTTCATTTGAAGTATGTTTTTTGGAGCACGTTATATATCTTTGTCCTACATAATGAAGGTTTTTTCTATTTTTTAAAGGTTAGTTAATATCAATGGTTTTATGATTTAAATATATGTTTATATCATAAGCTTTTCACTCAGATCTTCCTATTATATAATTAATGCTCTTTTCATATCTTAAGTTTATCTTTCTCTCACTATTTCATCTTATAAATTATTAACTTCCATTTCCAAAATTCTTTTTTCATTTCTGCCTGATTGGATAGCAGTGATGCTAGAAGTTCCTCTATAATTCTGAGCAAGGTGGATCTATAATTTATTATTCTAGTATGTTGTGTCTTATCACTTATTCACGGAACATTTACTGTCTCTTATATACTGTTATGAAATGCATATTTTTCTGTTTTGTGAATAATTTTGTTTGCTTTGTTGCAAAGCCTTCTGACTGAAAAGCCCAATTTTTTCAAGTGTCATTTTTTTCTAGTGATCAGAGCCTATATCTTTCCTCTTATATCACATCTCATATTCCCTGCCAATGTGAAGAGATTGAGAGAAGGAATTCACTGAAGGTATGCCGTCAAACAGAAAATCCAAACAGGAGAGCCAAAGATAAGGCGATAAACAAATTCAGAGACCAGGACAGAATCCAAGTATGGGAACCATATCCATCCGCTCACCTGTCAGGAAGCAAGTCAAAGACGCACTAACTTCTTCAGGATGCACTGTGTAGAGGAGCTCTGGCTAGTGCTGCCCTCTCTGCTACTGTCCTGGACTCTTGCACAGTGTTTTGTTGTTCAGACCGCATCTGTAGTGCTGCTTACCTAGAGTCTGCACTCCTGTATATATCAGATCCTTCAGATGCCCTAGTTTTGTTGTGCCACTATCTAGTCCCTCTCCAGTCTATTTCAAGAATCCTCTGAGGCCTAATAGCTTATATTGCAAATTCCTGGAGTTTATTCAAAGATCTTTTGGGATTAGATCTAATCAACCCTTCTCCCAGAGACCCACCAGATGGATAACTTTGCATTCCAGGCTACTTGGGTTTAACTCTTCTTTTTTCTACTGAAAAGCACCTATAAATCAAGGAAGATTCTTTTTTAAAAAAAATGACCACATGTTATGTTATTTAAATAAATCATTCTATTAGGGGCTCATACAACTCCCATAATGATCAATACATATGTCCATTGTATATAACTCACAATGTACCTTTACCATCACTGGATTATCCCTAGTGTTGTAGTTCCATATAAGCCATACTCAAATCATGGTTCTATAGAGTTTTTCTTGTTATTTTATAAACTTTTTGGGTCCTGAATTGATAAAGGACACAGTGTGAATGCCTTGCTTCTGTTCTATACCACATAGAGCTTTAGCTTATATGACTCAAATCGTTGGGGTTGATCAAATGGCTAAGCCTGGAGTAACTTGAATGTGTCATCCCTCACAAATATGACCCTGGGACTGCCTTGATTCTAAGTTTGAGTTCATCTGGGACTGTCAACTGAAATACAAATGCATGAACTCTTCATGGGCCTCTTCACAAGATGGTAGCTGGATTCTGAGAGGCACCACTCTGCAGGGAACATTCAAATAGCATTCTAACAGAAACATGTGGATACTTCATGGTTTTTTCTGGCCTAGGATTCTGACACATTCTATTCATCATAAGTGAATCACAGGGAGAAGGCTAGCTTCAGCCTCTTACATGGAGAACTGGCAATGCTATGTTGTGGAAGAACATGTGGAATGAGAAGGGGTTTCCGGTCCTTTTTGGAAAACACAGTGTGCCACACTCAGTGGGATTTTTGATGCAAAATATAAGGGTCCACAATATGATGTCTTGAGTTTGGAATTCAAAAGCAAGAAAGCCTGAATCAATAGAAAATTTGGGCATATTGATTAAGAAATGAAAACTGCAATGTGTGCATAAATTTCTGAATCCAAAATCCTGTAAAGTCGACTATCTAAAAAAGCTTCCTGATTCACAAAACAGGGAGTTTGTAGAGCTATATGAATGGGATCATTTCAGCAGACACCAATTGCAGAAAAAACAAAACAGCCAATTAAACAAACAAAAATGTGCAAATAAGAAAGCATGCATGCAGATGGACTGGAGAAGGTACACTGGTGGAGAGGGGAGTTGGAGATATGGGCCAGTGGTTAGAATGGCACTCTTGGAGGGATGGAGAGAAGGTGGGGTAGAGAGATGGAACCAACTGCAAGGATATGCACAAAAGCTCCTATTTGTAGGATGGGCATCAGGGGAGTCGGTTGGAGGAGAGGTTGGATAGTGTAAGATATGACAGTATTGAGGGTTGGTGGGAAGGAGAGGCCAGGGGAAGGGGGGAAGGGATGGAAAAGCTGATACTAGGAGCTCAAAGGAAAAGGCAGATGATTGGACAACAGTAATGGCAGTGGACATGTGAAGGTGCCTGGCACAGTATGCTTATTTATGTATTGTGAAAAGTGATGTATGAGTCCCCAATAAAATGATTTAATAAAAAAAAACCAAAAAAAAACCAATGAAAAGAAACAAGCTGCTATTGTTGGGACCCTTGAGTCAGTATTGACGTATAATGATCCAACGTACAAAAGAACAAAATACTCCATGATTCATATGCCAGTCTCAAAATCATTGTTATTTTAAGTTCAATTGTTGCAGCCACTGTGTCCATCTGTTTTGTTAAAGTCATCACCCTGCCCTGCCCAACCCCTGTCTACTTTACCCAGCATGGTGTTCTCCAGAACCTGTTTTCTCTGACTACATACACAACCTACACAGCCTCAACTCCTGACATCTCGCATCTAAGGAGTGGCTATTCTAATTCTATGACAGATTCACCTGTTCTTCTGGCATGCTATGGTATATTCAATATTCCTCGACAGCATATTTCAAATGTGTATGTTCTTCTTTTGTCTTCCTTTTCCACTTTTCAACTCACATGCTTCTAGGGTATTGAAAAGTTCATTCCATGGCTCATGGTCAAGTGCAGGACCTCTGGTGATGTAATGGTTATGAATTGGTGTGTTAACCATAAGGTCAGCAGTTTGAGTCTGCCAGCTATGAAGCATTCTGCTCCTTTAACAAGCTATTACAGTCCTCTGACACACGTGGCATCAAAACAAGTTGACTTTGATGCAACCCTACTGTGGTAGTGACATAATCTGTTGTTGATTTGATACTCTTAAGAAGGATGAGGTGGAGTTTAGTCTGCCAATCAGGTGGCAGCCTGTCAGTCATGTGACGGCTTGATGACCACATTTGGAGGTGCTGAGATAAATAACTCACTGGAGGTGGGGCACAGGCTCACTCCCTGGGAGGCATTCCTGCTGACAAGGCGCTTCAAGCTATGCTAGTGCCCAGGAGCTGGAAGAGTCCCAGAGGCCCCTGCCAGGACCGGATCCACAAGATCTTTCATCCACTGGCCTGAGATTTTCCCGAATTTGGTGTCGTTGTATGTGTTTTGTGAGCCTGAAGTGGAAATTATTGTTTGGTATCAGACATGTGGGCTATATAGGATTTATGGAGTTGATCTGAACTGGACTGGGATGTACTTTCAATAGAAAATTGTTTTTTTTTTTTTCGCATCACTGCCCTCTGATGGGAGTGGAAGGCCCAGAAAATTGCTTTTATGTAGATCTCTTTCTTATACACATGTCTATCTATGAATTTGTTTCCTTAGTTAAACAGACTAACATAACTACTTTATTATTATTATTTCTTTTTTTGTCTATCATTATTTTTATAACAGATATTTATTTCAACCTATACTATTTTTATATAACCTCATGAATTTTTCTATGACTCTAGTAATTGAGATAATTAAATTTTAACAATATTAGGAAACATTAAATTGAATTAGTCCCATCAGATTTTTTACATTGCATTTTTCATAAATTATTTTATTGTGGGCTCATACATTGCTTATCACAATCTATATATGCATATTTTGTGCCAAACACCTTTGCACACCTGCTGCCGTCATCATTCTCAAACCACTTGCTTTCCTTCTTGAGCCATTGACATCAGCTTTTCTTCTTTTCCCCTTCCTCCCCACATCCCCCTTCCTCAAGAACACTTGATAATGTATAAATGTTTATTATTTTGTCATATTTCACAATGTTTGATGTCTTCCCTCACCCACTCCTCCATTGTCCATTCTCCAGATAGGAAGTTATATGTAGATCTTTGTAATCAGATCCCCCTCTCCACCCCTACTTTCCGCCACCTTTCCGGTAGCTCCACTCTCACTACTGGTCCCGAGGGGTTCCCTGTATTTCCAGTTCCTATTTGTACCAGTGTACCTTTTCCAGTCTAGCTGAATTTGTAAGGTAGAATTGGGATCATGCTAGTTGGGGGAGGAAACCTTTAAGAACTAGAGTAAAGTTGCATGTTTCATGATTACTTCAGTGCACCCTGATTGGCCCATCTCCTCTCCACGACCCTTCTGTGAGGGATGTCCAATTGCCCAAAATGTGCCTTAGGTACCCACCCTGCACTCCCCCTCACACGTCGTGATGTGATTCTTCCTTGATGCTTGCTATCTGCTCCCTTCGACTCCCTGTGATCATACAGGCTGGTGTGCTGCTTCTATGTGAGCCTTGCTGACTCTCTGCACTAGATGGCCGCTTATTTACCTTCGAGCCTTTAGGACCGCAGATGCTTTATAATTTGGTAGCTGAGCACCGTCAGCTTTCTCCACCATGTTTGCCTCTGCACCCACTTGTGTTCAGCTATCATATCGGGTGGGTGGGCCACAAGGATATGACTTTTGTTCTTTGATGCCTGATACCTGATTCCTTCGCCACCTCATGGTCGCACAAACTGCTATGCTTCTTCCACAGTCGGCTTTGTTGCTCCTGAACTAGAAGGCCACCTGTTTACCTACAAGCCTTTAAGACCCTAGATGCTATGCCTTTTGATAGCTGGGCACCATCAGCTTCACCACTCTTGCTCCTGCCCCTACCTGTCCTCAGTGTTCATCGTGGGAAGGTGAGCACACAGTGATATGTTTTTTTCCTATTTGATGCCTGAAACCTGAACCTTTCAACATCTCCTCACCATACTGGCTGGTGTGCTTCTTCCGTGTGGCCTATTATTTATGATGATGGGAAAATAAATGTATGTACTTAGATTTATAGGTGTAGTACTAAGGTAGCAGATGGACCTTGGGCCTCCACTCAAGTAGTCTCTCAATGCAAGAACACTTTGTTTTATTAAACTGGCATTCCATGATGCTCACCACCCTGTTTCAATCACTGAAGACAAAATGGAGGCACAAGTAAATGTGTTGAATAAAGCTGATGGCACTCAGCTATCAAAGGATATAATATTTGGTGTCTTCAAAGCTTGAAGATAAGCAAACGGCCAGCTGGATAAGACGTATCTTCTTTTTAAATTTACCTTGTTCCAGAAGTATAGACCAAACATCATAAAAGAGATAGGATCAGGAATTTTCTTTCCACATTCTACTACTATTTTTTTAATTTGTCAATCCTTCCCCCCCCCCCCCCCCCTTGATATTGCCTCTTAGATGAAAGCACCTAATCGGGCTTTTCCTGTTCATCAGTGTTATAAAGTTCTTTCTTATCCAACTGATCCTATAATAGTGAAGATGATGAAATTCTTTCAGTTTTATGTTCTTTGGTGCTCAGATATGAATTCTATGTTTACTGGCACATTAGACTTCTTTTCTCCAGTCCACAAAATACCATGGTAATGGGGCTAGGATTGTTTTCCAACATTTCAGAAAACCTTTCTGGAGTTAAAATTCAATCTTTGGGAAATAGAGGATAGGACTAGGAGGCAAAATCCATTTAGGAGGCATGAACATAAACATGGACATATGTCAATATTTTAATATATAATGATAGGGGTATAGGTCTATGTACATACATTTATAGATTAACTATTAAGGTAGCTGATGGACATTGGACTCCTACACATGTCCTCCCTGAACGCAAGAACACTTTTTTCTAATAACCTGGCATTTTGTGATGCTCACCTTTCGGACAGGGTCACTGAAGGCAAAGCGGATGCATAAGCTAATGTGGTGAAGTAGCCTGATGGTGGCCAGCTATGCAAAGATGCAGCATCTGGGATCTTAAAGTCTTGAAGATAAACAAAAAGCCATATGGCAGGGAGGCATCCAAGCCCAAATGGAAGAAACACTCCAACCCATGTGATCATGAGGTATTGAAGGGATCAGGTATCAGACAACCAGAGGACAGAAAAAAACAGCCATATCAATGTGCATGAGCGGAGTTGGAATGAAGATCCCAAGCTCATCTATAGACAATTGGACGTCCCCTCACAGAAGGGTCACAAGAAGGGATGAACCAGCCAGGGTGCAGTGTAGCACCGAAGATACACACAACATTCCTCTAGTTCTTTAATGCTTCCTCTCCTCCATTTTCATGACCCAAGGTTCATCTTACAAATCTCACTAGACCAGAGCATGTGCATAGGTACAGATCAGAGCTCTAGACACAAGATCCAGTACAGATAAAATCCTCAGGACAACTGATGAGAGCAGCAATACAATGTGGGTTGGGATGGTAGGAAAGGGAAAACCAATCACAGTGACCAACATAAAAATCCCTCCCCAGAGAGTGAACCATAAAAATGATGAAAATAATAATTTGTGTATTATCAATGATTAATGAGGGTGGGAGGTTAGGGGAGGGATGAGTCTGGAAGAGGAGCCAATACCAAAGGCTTAAGTAGAAAGAAAATGTTTCAAGAATGATGATGACATCAAAGTTACAAATGTGCTTTGCATACAATAGTTGTATGCATGCGTTGTGCTAAGAATTGCATGATCCCCCAATAAGATGATGTTAAAAATTGAAAAAAAGAAAAGAAAAAGAGAGTTTCCTGGTTGGTGTAAGCAATTTGTGCTTAACTATAGGCTTAGTGGTTACACCTTGGACCTTAAACCTTAACGTCAAAAATTCCAAACCTCCAGTGACTCTGCGGGAGAAAGAATGGGCTTTTATATTCTGAGAGAAAGATGGGGCTTTCCATTTCAGCCTCAGAAATTCACAGGGGCAGTTCTTCCCTGATGTCTGAGGTTGCTATTGGCATCGACTGGGTAGTAATGCGTTTGGTTTTTTGTTTATTAACCTAAAGGTTTGTAGCTCAAAACCACTCGTGAGTGCTATGGAAGAAATGCTTTGAGGTGAAATTCTGTATATATTTCAACCAAGAAACACCTATGGCGTTATTCTGTGCTGTAATACATGGGGCCCGATTTGGACTGTTTTTTTTTTTAAATCACTTTATTGGAGTCTCATATACCTCTTATTACAGTCCATACATGCATCCGTTTTTTCAAGCATATGTGTACATTTGTTGCCATCATCATTCTCAAAACATTTTCTTTTGACTTAAGCCCTTGGTATCAGCTCCTAATTTTTCTCTTCTCTCCCCGTTCCCTTGTCCCTCATGAACCCTTGATAATTTATAAATTTTTATTATTTTGTCATATAGTACATTGTCCGATGCCTTTCTTAACCCACTTCCTTGTTGTCAATACCTCAGGGAGGAGGTTATATGTAGATCCTTATAATTGGCTTCCCCTTTCTATCTCACCTTCCGTCCACCCTCCCAATATTGCCACTCTCACAACTGGTCCTGAAGGGATCATCAGTCCTGGATTCTCTCTGTTTCCGGTTCCTATCTGTACCAGTGTACATCCCCTGGTCTAGCCTGATTTGTAGGGTAGAATTGGCATCATGATAGTGAGGAGGAGGAAGCATTGAAAAACTAGAGGAAAGTTGTATATTTCATCATTGCTACCTTGCAGCTGACTGGCTCCTCTCCGTTCCACAATTCTTCTATATGGAGATGTCCCCTTACCTACAGATGGGTTTTGGGTACCCAATTTGTACTCCTCCTCAATTACAATATGACACAACTTTTAAAAAGCACCTTAACTCCCAAAGTGTTCTGCCAGTTTTGGGTCTGTGTTTTTTTTTTTTTTAGGAGTCCATGACTTTAGCCTCCCCATCAGCTCCCATTCCTACTTTGGGGTTCATTCCGTCTCACCCTTCTGAGAGTAGTGATCAAGTGGTGCATCTTTTTGATCGAGTAATGGGACGCATCCCATCCTCTAATTTCTTCACTGTGTGTGTGTGATGTGGAGAGTTGGCAGGGGTTTGGGGATCATAGAAAGCTTATTGAAGATCTTAGAGAAAGGAAGGGTGTTGAAATGCAAATAACATATGATATCTATTTTAAAGGGTGTTTTTGGTGTGCTGTGAGGCTAGTCTGCCTTCTGTCTTTTCTGCCTATTTTTGCTCCAACTCTGTCTATATGCCCACCTGAGTTTCTAAGGTCCAGCAGTGTATCTTTTGTTTTGAGTACATACTCCTATGTATTCCTCAAGGTGTTTTCCTCTGAGAAGAATTCTAGAAACAGGTGTTGGAAACATTGGTTTAACTATACTCGAACACCAAGGTAAGAAGCCTTGGAGGTGTAGTGATTATGCATTGGGCTGTTAATCATCAGGTCAGTAGTTCGACTGTCAGTTGATCAGTAGGAGAAAGACAAGGCTTTCCAGTATAGTACTGATGAAACACTGGTTCTTTGAAGTTTCCTCACTCCCTATGATCATGACCCAGTCTTGCCTTTCAGTTTTGGCTAGATCAGAGCATACACACTGGTATCAATAAGAGCTCACAATACACAGAATCCAGGTCAGATTAAACCCCCCAGGAAGAGAAATGGGGGTAGAGATACCAGGAGGGTAAGGGAGAGGTGGGGGGAACAGGAAAGGAAAGGGGGACCGATCACAAGGATTAATGTATGACACTGCCTC
>PVJH01045176.1:0-13181 GCA_004026705.1 Nesogale talazaci
AATCAGTTGAGCACCATCCAGAGTTGGCATGCTGCCTTATTTCTGAGCAGTGGAGTTCTCAAAGGGCTTTCAACTCCTGGTCAGAGTTTCACCATTCACCACTATCATTCTGGCCACGAGGCTTTCATTTGAACCTTTGCACTCAAGGTGTATAGAGGACACAGATGACAAATCCAGGGGATTTTTCTCAGTCTCCAGGCTCTTCAAACTTTCCAGTGCTGCTGATTGATTTTTCCTTCTTACCATTTTTCTTCATCTGCTTTTTTCGATGGTATGTGTATAGCCTTTCGAAGCATTGCCTAAATCAACACAATTTGTGAGAACCGGAAGGACTTCGATTCTTAGTGATTTCAGATCCACTCTGACTAGGACATAATACATTTTTGTTTTCATGAACTTACATTTCCAGCTCCCTACCATGTTTGAAACATATTGTTCAAAACCAACAAGTGTTGTAAAAACCAAATAGGATATTTTTTCCAGATGCTAAATTTTTACTCAATTTCCCCATTGCTAAAAGATATAATGGATTTATATGACAACCCAGATATAGGGTGGTGTTGAATGTAGCTTGCCCCTGACCACACCTCCAGTGTATTTTCTCAAAGTCTTCATCCATTTGCTTTTGGAAGGAGTTTTGGTGATGTCCTGTGCAGCTTGTTGATCTACTATCTTATTTTCAGTAGCAATTGTAGGCTGCCTCATCCCATAAAGATTTTCAAATTCAAAAACCCACAGGGGCAGTTCTACATAGTACAACAGGGTCACTATGAGTTGGAATCCATTAGCTGGTGTGGAGATTTATTTACCACAGAATAAGATTATGTGCTAGGGGGGGGGCAGAATAGAGAAACAAATTCAGTGACACTCAGATATGTACAGGAAAGAGCTTTGTATCAAGAATAATTGTATATAAAAAATCCCAGCTGAAACCCGACCAAGTCCATAAGTCCAAGATCAGTGCATAAGTCTGATACTAGCCCACATGTCCTCCTTTAGACCCGTGCAGCCACAGGCCGTACTGTTGGAGGGTGCAAAGCTGTTGTGACAGTCATGTACTTTGGCATAAATTTCATGATTGGAAGTGTGGGGGTGGAATCTAGCCTGTCAATCTGGAGCTAGCCAATGAGACCTCTGTGTGGGCATGGCTTTCTCTGAGAATCTGGGAAGTCTCGTTATATTTTTCTCATGGAGGTGAGAGACTAAAAACTTGGTCCCTTGGAGATGGGCAACTGGCAAGATGACAACATGCCGATAGACCCTGAATCCTGAAAACTGAGGAGCTGGAGAAGAAAGTACATGGACTTACCCTGATGGAAACAGAAAAGTTGTCGAGAGACTCATGCTAGTACTAAGACGCTTGAGAAACTACAGAGACCCTGCCAGCACTGAGCTGCTTCTGTCATCATGGATGCACAAGACTCCAAGCCCACTGCCCTGTGATTGTCTTAGAGTCCTTGCGTGCACCTCTTCAATCTGAAGACTTCATAGACTGGTATCAGACATGTGGGCCAATATCACACTTGTGTGCTCGGACTGGATTGGGCTGGGCTGCTCTGTCAATGTTCCATTCCTCTTCCTTATAAATATGCACATGTTTATGAATCTGTTTCTCTAGTCTACCTGGACTAACACAGTTGTGTAGATTCAATGGTGGCAGCCACCTTACAGTGCTGGGTCCTCTTTATGAGAAGTCAGACCATGCCCCAAGGAAACATTGTCTGGTTGTGGCCTGATTGGGAGAATAATCTCCACCTCTTCACTCTTAGATCTTCAAGTTGACTTGAAATTATCTAACTACCATATCATGCATATTTTTATCAAATGGTCTACAACTGTTCCTTTAGTATGTGTATGCTTCATTACATAGCTTTTATCATTGGAGTTGACTGGCCTTTTCCAGTTTGGGTTGATTTAAACCCATTATAAGAAATTAAGATAGGCATAAAGATGAAATGCAGGTATGCATTAATAATTGCTGTGAATTGAATTTTATCTCATAAAAATATGTGTTATAATTCCCAATTCCTATGTCTGTGGTGATAATTCTATGAGGGAATGTATTTTTCTTGTGATGACAGTGTAGTTTCATCATTTGCTCCATGTAAGTAGAGCATAGGTCACTTGGCCGGAGGACACCTCACAATGATGGGATCACATGGTCAGTGGAGAATAGGGGGTTGCTGTCTGTGAGTGGTAGTCATATGGATCTGGAGTCAGGTGTCCTGGAGAGGGAGGCAGCCCTGTCAGAGGGTTGAGGCTTACTGATGGGAGGGGCAGCACAGAAAGGGGATGTGGGAAGAGTCCCATTTGGGGGGCGGACATAGGTGCTTGCATGTGTAGGGAGGGAAGAGAGAATTGACTTCCAGGTGCTGGGAGGAGTGGATGAGGATGTTTTGGGGAACATTATGTGGGGAGTGTCTTTTGGACTGGTTGTTCAAGTGTGAACTAGGACATCTTGGGTTATCTGAAAACCCAGACTGTGTGCTATGGAATGCAGGGACACGGAATCCATGTTCCAGTGGCTGTAACGCTGTGAGCACAAGCAGCTACTTCACTGAGTGAACAGGATTCTCACTCAGACACACTAATAATATAAGCTGGAAAATGCATGTAGTCTGAGAAAGCAGAAGTTAGCTGTACCAACAGTGGTGTCCAAAAATCAGGACAAACAGGAGCTTACTGCATCCCTATATACTGTCTTAAGATAAATTATTTAAGCAATCCTCTGATGGATAGTGTATTTATTTTACTTATGCTTGTTCATATTAGGATGCATCTCGGAGATATGTCACCATTGTGGGGTCACATTTTTGAAGCTGTGTTATTTATTTCTCTGTTATCTTGACGTTTTGGGGTAAAATAAATCCAGGGATGCTGAGCTTAATGGGAAAGCAAACATAGAGGATGTGGAGGTGTGGGACAGATAAGAGGATGATGTATTCAAAGACTCCAAGAAAGAAAAGTATGTTTGGAGACTGATTATGGAAGCATGTACAATTCTATTTGATGTGATGGAATTATGGAGTGATACAACTTTGGTACCAACTGGAAGATTACAGAAAATTAAAAGAAGGAAAGGAGAAAGCATAGATCGGGGAATGGGTTTTGGGCTCACACTGAATTCTAGCTCCCAAGTAAGAACAATCCGTCCTGACATTATGGTCCTGCTCAATCCTCACCCTCAAGAAGGGAAACCAGAAGAAATGAGTGCTATAGCAAAATGCGGCAAAAGATGTAGATGGTGCCTTGCTATCAGAGAAAATATTGTCTCAGATCTTAAAGGCTTGCTTCCAAAGAAGCAGCCATCTAAGTCCACAGGGAAGAAGCACTCTATCATCAGACACTGAAGGAATGGAAACCATAGAATCTGAAGCTGAAGGAGGGACCAGTATTGGAGACTAAACTATGGGAATCATTGAGCAGAAGGTGATGGTTGACAGTAGAAGCCCAAGAATCATTGGTGGAACTACATAGGAAATTAGCCTCCAGATAATCCCTTCTATCTCTCATTGAGGGATGAGAGGAAAGGGGTCACTAAAGAGTGCTTGGCAAAGAGAACTATAGAAGATCAAAGATATCAATCTGACCTGTACAGTTAAAGCTCTGTCGGTCAATGCAGGCTAGACATGATCTTGTTCCAAAGTTCTCTGTATTTCTGGTTGGTATTGTTGCATTCAGGTTTTGTGTGTTCATAGTAGGGTGTATCTCTGAGGTGTGAGACCCTTGGTTGTCACATTCTTGAAGCTGTGCAATGCTTTTCAGTGTATTAAAGTCCAGATTAATGAACCTTTAAGAACTGCAAGTAAAATAAGGGTTTTGGGGCATGGGATCCAGTGGTGGTGGTGGAGGTAAAAGGGAAACAACGTCAGTGGATCCACATAGACAATGAATGGTTTGAAACTGATTGAGGTGTCAATTGCACAATTCTACTTGACACGATTGAAATATGGAATAGCAAACTTTATGTCTTTAATGTCAACTAGTAAAAAAAAATAGTGTAGTTTGTGTTTTAAGCCAGCCATCTTTGAAAGATAGACATAATAGTTTCAATAGGAAAGCAAGTAGGCATGGAGGAAGCTTAACCCTACGTCAAATCAAGGTCATCAGGGATCCCAGGTCTGAAGATTTCTCCTCAGAGAGAGAAACAAATTCTCTAGAGCTGTAGCTCTGAACTCAGACTGTCAGGCTCCTAATGTCTGTGAATATAACTTGCTGTTTTTTTTTAAAGCTGCTCATCTCAGATCTCCCTCCTGCCCCCCCTCCCATTCCACATACACAGCAGCACTGCTTAATGGAGACACCTCCTACCTCACTGTGTCTCTGGGTAGATCCTTTAAATTGTCTGTGCTTCCCTTCTTCCATACATAAAAAAGAAACAAGTCAACATAAGCAAATTACCTGTCATAGTAAAACAATTATTGGTTGTATTTCCATCACTTACACAAATTGGGATTTTTCTTAAAATGCTTTTCCCTTCCTTCTATTTGTTTTTTCTTGGCAATACAATATAGGAAGAGAAACACTACAGAACAAAGTAACCAAAAGCATCTTCATATCTTACAAGCATGCTGAAATGTTATTTTCCTTCTGTTTCACCTATTTCCACAACCCTGTGTATACACATGTAAAGAGTTTGTGAGTTTCTAATTTGCGTTGAGAGTAATAATTGGATTCGAATTTAATTACCTCTTTCAGAGAGGAAAGATCTGTGCTTTCCCAGAAAAATTCAAAGGTAAAGCTAATGGGCCAAGACATTATTTGGCTGTGACACATCAGGAATGCAAAAGGCTGGAGAAGGGGAAAGTAGGTCAGTAAGGAGGAAAAGAAAATTGAAGGCAGTGCATTTCAGAGCTGGTTATAGCTTCAAAGGGAAAGCATAACCTGTAGTTTAATAATGAGAATTGTCTTTCAAATCAGACAATGTGTAGGATGGCAGTGATTCCGAGCTGTCCATCAAGTGGATAAAAAGAAAGTGTTCTCTTCCAACATATGGGATCTTCTGTTTCACAGAGGTCAACTTTTACTCAGCTATACTTTATTTCTCGCTTCCAAATTGTGTTAACCAGTTCTGAAAAGATTCTGGGCAAGTTACAACTCATGCTCATTTGTGTAGGAATTGATCAGAATCTGGTAGTGCAAATGTTACAAGTTGAGCAGCTAACTTCATGGTCAGTAGTTCAAAACTACCAGCTGCTCTTTGGGAGAAAGAAGAGACTTTCTGCTCCTGTAAGACCTGCAGTCTCAGAGATCTACAGGGAACGTTGGAATCAACTTGATGGCACTGTGTCTTTGTTTTTGCTTTGTTTTCTCTTGGGAGGAATCAGACTCCCACTGGTTCTGTCCATTCAAACATAACTTGAATGCTCCATGGATGGTCATGTGTGTGGTGCATCTAGCAGTCACTTGATGGTGCAGAGACCAAGGTCTCAGTCAGTAACCTGAAATTTGGTGGTTTGGACCCAAGCAGACTCACGTAAGAGGGCAGGTCCGATGGTTTTCTTCCCAAATGCCACCATCTTAAACATCCTGTTGAGCAGTTGGCTTTTCCCATGGCAATTTTCGTGTATTAGAGTCAACTTGATAGAACACTGATTATTTTTATCTCTTTTTTTTGTTTTCTTTCTGGGCATGCCAAAGCAAATCTCACATACTGTGTGAAGCTTAGTGAATCAAAAATAAGAGAGAATAAGGACATTTTACCTGTGACCATCGCATTTCATTGAATAAGCAATTGGACTCTGAGATGAAAAATGAGGCAGAGGAAGTATGGGGAGTCATTCAGTTCAACTTTGTGTCACGTAAGTTTCAAAGTAGCTTCTTAGGACAATGTCTCATGTGAAATGCAGTGGAATAGACTCTGAAAAAGGAAACGTTATGAATCATGGGATAAAATGGGGTCCAGTCCTCTGCTAACCTCATGATCATGGGTTTGTTTAAGTCTTGGAAAACATGGACATATGTCATTCATAGGATTTGGTGAGGTCCTGTTATCACCCAGAGGAGACCTGGTGGTATAACCGACTGTACACTGAGCTGCTGGCTGCCAGTTCAGTAGTAACACCCAACTGATCTCCCCAGTGGAGAACTCTGAGCTTATCTCATTACACAAACATGTACAGTCTTGGAAACCCAGAGGCGCAGATTTGCTGTGATCTATTGTGGAACTCACTATATGGCAGAGTTTATTATAAAAGATAAGTGGATGCAAATGTATGACAACATGACATTGTAATGTTACCTCAAATATGTGTTTTATGCCCTGGAGTGATTGGTCCTATTTAATGAACCACTCCAAGTGGAACAGAGAAAGAGAAAACCTGCTTATTAAGACACTAGCCAATGAAACACTCCCTTGAACATCCCTTTATGGATGATTGCATTATCCCAATTGCCAAGTGATATTTATAATAACTTCTTCTAAAATATTAGCCATGTGTTGGTGGACTATAAATTTAAAGATATATGATAGATTACAAAAGTCATAAACAGCATAAAGTACAGTGAGTATATAAAATCATTCTATAATTCATTACCTCCACATCTGCTTTCGACCTGACTACTCTATCAGTCATATGCAATGACAGAACATGTTGGAGGGTTCATCCACAATTTGCAATTTTCAAAAATAACCAAAAGAAATACAGTTAGATACATGTTGTTTGAAATATACTCTTGCATGTTAGATCTGGAATCCTGGGTTCAATACTTTTCAGTTACCCTCATAAGTGGTGCCAGGGGCTGTAAGAAGGATTTTCTTCTAGGGGGTATAAACACGTTTGTACTAACCTGAAAAATGAGCTGGTCACTTGTGATTCCCATATAGTTAATAAGGAGGAAAACAGACAACAAACAAAACACTAGAAAGTTCAAGGATTTGGTCCTCATTCTAATATTAGCCCTCGAATCTCCCATCATCAAGTTCAAGCTAGCTTAGAGCAACCCTATTGCACAGGATGGAACCACCCTGCGGGTTTCTGAGACTGTAGTTGTTTAGGGGAGAAAATAAAAGTTAGATTTGTTATAATCTAGGGATAGAAATACCTGGATATCTTATACTGCAAATATTAAAACCAGGAAATCCCCCATTCTTCAAGAGAGGATTATATCATAGTTTCACCTGTTTAATTTTTTTTGGTGAATGTTTCTTTGATTTTACAGCACCGCATTTTCTTAACTTAATCTCACATGTAATCCTCTCATGTGTGAATAGTCCAGGACCAGGCAGTGGGTCAGAGTGTTGCCCGTAGGGTCTCTCTGAGTCAGGTTGACTAGACAGCACATAGCAACAATCACAAAACAGATAAGCCCTTGTTGGTAAGCAACAATAGACCGCGACAACTCTTTTCTAAAGAAATTTCTGAATTCTTTCATTTGCATTAGTTTAGTATAAGACTTTTGATGTAAAGTTTGAGTTGAAAAACAAGCCAATAATTTCAGTGTCTAGTGAACCTGTCTGATCCTGATTCTCAATGTTCCTACAGAGCAATTGCACTGAACGCTGGATTTCCTGGGTCTGCTTAGCATTTCTTGGTGTGGTTTATAACACAAACACAATATTGATAATCACTCGGGAGTCCTTAGATAGGTCTCTGATCATCAGTTGAGTCAAAGAGGGCAGTCTTAGTTGCAGAGGCATAGTCTTGCTAGAGAACTTTGGAAGCATAAACCAAAACCTTATGGGTAAGTTTTGCTGCACTCTCTCCCCAACAGTCTCCTGACCACTGATAATTTCAGAACAAGTGGATTGCTAACCAAATGGTACAAATGACTTTTCCCATAAGACGGGCATGATTAAGCTGGTTCCTCTTAGTCTGAAGAGATAACACATCAATGGGTTTGAATCATATTTCCAGGTGTCTGCCAAATCCAATATATTCATCACTTTATTTTTGGTATTACGATGGCTTGTTTGTTCCTGCCTTATTCTAGTCCAAGGCTAGGGGGATTTACTTCAGAGGATGCATCATCAGACCTCCAGCATGCAAGCCTGTTCTTCACTTAGTTTTCTAGACTAGTGATCACGTCTACTCCTCAAATCCAATTAGCAGAATGATGTCAATAGAATGGATCCCTTTGAAGTTTGGTAGAATCTCAAGAGAATCCATAGATTTTTAGACAATGTCAGATGGAGAACAAGAACTCCGAGGAAAGACTGGGAAAGTGCACTGACACCTTTGTTAAGAAAGTAAACTGTGTTTTCAGATAATGAGAGTTGAGCAAAGCATTGTTGTCGATATCGTGCTCTACCTGTGAGGGCTCCCTAGGCCTGTGCGCATCTCCCTTTGTCTGACACCTGCCTCAGGGGATACGCTCATCTTCCAGTCTGCTGATTCCACCTTTTGTCTGTCTCTTCTGGTCAATTGAAAAAGCTTTCAGGGATAAACCATGGAATACTAATTATGTAGCTTTGTTGATTATGTCTGATGTAATGCAAATGGCCTGATATTTGCATTTAAAACTGATGTTGTGCTAAATAAACTAGAAAAATTCATACTATTCACTTATATTTAAATTTTTCTTTATTTAGAATACCATGGAAGAGTACATAATGACAATCTAAAGAAGGATTGGAGAAAAAAAAGCTTTACACACATTTAATGGTATTTTTGTTTTTGTGCTGGTGTGTGAACCCCATAAATTATGAATCCCCTCTGTCTCCAGGTAATTCCTACATATATATCAAAAATTAGAACAAATGTTGTAACAACACAGAGAAGCCAAGAGGGACTATTATCAGCAAATAACATGATGACAGTCCATCCGCCCATCCCAGATATGCATGTCTAGATAATTTCCATACCTCCAAGTGGATCTGGCTAATATGAAGACTAATGTGGCTTTAAGATTAGAGGAAGGATTATTAACAACCCAGGACATGCTGACTCGACTTTGTTTGCTCAAAGTGAGGAAGACGTGAAGCACTTCCTGGTAAATATCAAGGATGGCAGCCTTGCGTAGACATTACTCTGTGTACAGGACACCACAATCCTCACAAGTGGTCCCAATGGTAATATTATGATAAACAGAGGAAAGGTTGAAATTGCCAATGAATTTGCCTTGATTAGATTCACAATCAAAGTTGAGGGAAGCAGCAGTCATGCAATAGAGAGCTGTGTTACATGAGGTGCCTCAGCTGCACGAGACCTCTTCACATGCATAGCAGGCACTACATTGACAAAAATGCTTGGCTCACTTCTCATTCCCAGAAGTCATTTCACAGGCCTCCCATGCATGTGAAAACTGGCCATTGAATAAGGAAGACTGGAAAAGAATGCATGCATTTGAATTGTGCTGGAGAAGAGTACTGAAAGTACCATGGACAGCGAAAAAGAAGAAAGAAATCTTTTCTAGAAGTATGGCCAGAATACTCCTTAGAGGCAACAATGGCGAAATTTTGCACTGCACCCTTTAGGAATCTTGTCCAGAAAGGTCAGACTCTGGAGAGGCACAGCCTGTTTGGTAAAGTAGCGGGGTCACAAGAGAGAGGAAGGCCCTCCATGAGATGGATGGACCCAGGGTTGGAAACAATGGCCTCAAGCAGAGAAACAGTTGTGAGAATGACTCGGAACCTCTGTATGCTTCATTCTGAGGAGAACAGTGTCATTCTGGCTGGATACCGCCTAGGTGGGACCTAACCACAACAGCATCAGCCTTTCAGAATAAAGCCTTCTAAACCATTTCCACAAACGATACTGCTCCCAAATCTGACTGTACAGTACATTATATTCTGTAATGTAATATTGCCCGGAGTTCAAGTTTGACATTAGAGCAGCTTAATAAAGCAAATACTGAAACTCATGGGATGGAAGAGGATGCATACTATGTAAGTGAAAAACTTCTACATTTTTCACAGTATTCTTCACGTTAATTTTATGTCTAAAGCATACTAGGCATAGGCTTACATTTAGCTCCAGCTTCTTGCATAGTGTATAATGTAAAATATACTTTATAATGGAACTAATGACTTTTATTTTTTGAAATAGAAATTATGGCATGCTAAATTATTATTTGGACAACATGAGAAACATTCACTATATATTTATGTGACTACCAAGATTTTTCCCTTTTAATTCATTTTTTATTCCATGGAGTGAAGTATGCTGCTCATTAATTTCTATCTTAGATTTTTCTTAGAAGGAATAGTATAGCTTTCTTTTGATCTTTATTTAAAATTGTAACAAGGGTTAGAGTTCTGTCTTCCATTTGAAACATTTTAACAAATTAAATATACATTTTTGTAGTGTTGGTTGTAAGCAACTTGTAAATTAAGGTAGCCCAGAAGGGGAATAATATAAAACATTTTATTAAGCAGGAAATTGTTGCAAAATGATAATTAAAAGTGTATATTCTTTTGTGGAAACGATTTAGACCTTAATATTGTAATGCATTCTTGATTGGGGAATGCTAATGTTTCCAACTACAAAATAATCAGTATAGTCTGTCAACAAGTCTTTTACTTAATTTTTTCTCTTCTACTCCTTTTTTGCCCCAACTATCTAGCTATTTCAGATCTGTATATGCCAGACTCCCAGGATGTTTATAAACATAAGGACAAAAGCGTTTATACATCTATGTTGACAAAACAAGCTTTTTTGGTCCCAGAAAAAAATTGTTTTCAGTAAAGATAAAGGATAAACTTTCAATTTTCTATAAGTATCGTATGAGAACTACCTGATAAAATATACATTCCTTTAGATCACAGTGGATTCTTACAGTCAGTTTCTTACCAGATGTTCTGGTAGGGAAGACAAAAATACTATCATGCATGACATTTTCTTTAGCTAGCTAGGTTGTAGAGGATCATTATTTTTATACTCTCATCAAGCCTCATAACTGGTTTATAAAAAAAATGCATGTGACAAAGTGTCCTGGAAGCTTTGCTGCAATGAGCAGGGACAGCTTTGAATGCATAGGTATGCTACTGTTTTGTGATTTAATTGGCAATGGTGTCATTTCTCCCATGGGTCACCACAGCCATATGGCTTTCATAAAGTTTGCACAGAACTGTTCATTTTCTTCCTAAGCTTTCCAGCTGTTGTCACTTTGAATCATTCCGATAAGACACCCAAAAGAAAGTTGACCAATCCTGACCTTGAGGAATTTATGAAAGTGTGTTTAAGAGAGAATGTGTTACTCTCCAGATGCATCAGCATGCATAATATTAATAATTGTAAAAAACAAATGCTACTCCTTTAATAACTTATGTCACAGTTTCCAAAGCAGTTATCCCACATAACATAGACAGTTACTTTTCTTTCAATAAATAATTCAGGGAGAACTGTTTGCCTGAATTTTCAGTCACTTGTACTATTTGGTATTGAAGCTTAGGAATTTTTTTTTGCATACACCCTTCTTCAACTTTGGTGGATAACATACACTACCTACCAATACTTTTTGACAATATATAACTAGTAGCAGAAGAAGGTCACATCATTTCAGAGCCTAAAGACTCTCCAAAATAATTATATATTTTTTCACATATTTGTGAAATCTAGCTTAAGGTTTGTTTGTTTAATCTCAATTGAGTTTATAAAGAAAACAACAAAAAATTCTGCTTATTGAGCCCATTATCAAAGAGAGGAGGCAGTTTCTGAGAATGATGACACACTTTTCCCCTGGGAAATCATGTCCTGAATATATCAGAGTTAAGACAATATTCCAAATCCTTTTACTCAAAAGTCATTACTTTTTTTACTACAGTATCTGTCCCATCTTATCTCTTTAGTAACATTTTGTCATAAACATTTCCAGGCAAGGTATTGTCTATTTTTTGACACACTTAAAATAAGGACAGTTAGCTTTTCTCTCATGATAACCTTGAACAGTGGCCATCACATACCATCTCTGGCACTAGACACAGTTTTGGAATTAATAGAAAATGCTCTTTTATTTTAATGAAGACAGTTATAAAATATCTCATAACTTTCTATCTCTCAGTAATTGAGTCAGTGGTAAACGACTAATTAAAAATAACCAAACAGGGAATCACTTACGTTTGCTATGGTTGTGTGCCATCAACTCAATTCCAACATAAAAAAGCAACTATGACTCCCACAAGATTTTATGAGACTGCTTTCTTTATAAAAACAAAATACCATGCCTTTATCAGCACTCTAGTGGGCAGCTGGCTGGTTTGACCGCCCTTCTGGTGAGTAGCCCAGTACCTACCTACTGCACTATCTCTTCTCACTTATGCTAGTCTGGCACATCTGTATCAAGCTAGCTCAACTCTAATTGAGGGGCACTTAGAAGTCTCTTTTCCTAATATCACTATTGCAAAATGGCATGCAGAGCAGTTTTATAGACTAGTTATGAAACAATATGTTAACATCATTGAACCTGAACTTCATTCACCCTCATCTATATTATTCTGCACCCATTCTCATTCCTTATGTCATCTGTATCCACTTAGTATATTGTTTATTCTTCTTTGTAGTACAGTACTGTTCTCCTTAATAGTTGAGCTTTTTAGGGAATGAAACTGTGAAAGTTAGATGACTTTATGCTGACTTGATTTTTTATGAAAGTGTAGAATTGAAATCCCACCTTTCAATCAGGTCATAGCCTTATGAGTCCTTCTTAGGAGTGTCACCTTCTAGTGACTTGGGCACCAACTTTGCCCTTTCCACTTCCCTGTCTTCCTGGATGCTCCCTACCTGGAGGGGTGGGACTCTGTTTGCCTAGAGGGCTAGCACAGTCATGACCTTTAACAATTTCCACTCCTACCATGTGCCCACCAACCTTGGATCCTCTGGGTTCTGCCTCCACAGGCCTGCGATAGTCCTGCATTTCTCATCACCTTTTTGAATCATTGTCTGAAGCTACAAGGAGACTGAAGAGGTATTGTGGGCTTATGTCAGAGTTACAGACAATTTTCACTAAATCAGATTGCCTTCTTTTAATAAAACATCACTTGTTGACAGAATACTTTTTATAAATATGTATAAAACTGTCACTGGATGTATTACTGTAGAAAACATGGTTTAACAAAGAAATATTTATATTTATTTCTTCATGTATCTAGTATTAAGACACCATGTACATGACAAGCAATCAACAAAGTTTACTGATTAAATCACTGTACATTTAGACAGAAAATATCTTAGGAAAAACACTGAAAAATGAAGGCACATTGCACAGAGAGTAGTAGAAGGTTAACATGAAGGGTGAATTTGAGG
>PVJH01045177.1:0-12526 GCA_004026705.1 Nesogale talazaci
GATGATGGGGGATGGTGATATTGATGATGGAGGATGGTGACAGGGATGAGGGGGGAATGACTTTCAGATGATAGTGTTAGTTATGATAGTGTTTGGGGTGATGTTGGGTAATGGTGACAGTTTTATAAAAACTGGGCTTGGGGGACACTTGAAGCACCCAAAGGATGTCCTTGTAGGTTTCTGCTGTCTGTAGTGACCAGGGATGTATGCCCTTGACTGGCACTTGACTTTTAGATCAGCCAGGTTTGTAGAAACGACGTCTCAGACTCTAAAAGAGGAAAGATAAACATGTAGTCATTAATGGATTACTGCACTTGAAACTGAAAGACGGTGGCTTATGCCTTGACCATTATGAAATCAATCATTCATATGAGAGACTGTTTCTATTTTTTTGTTTTGTTTTGTTTTGTTTGTCCCCTGACTTGTCAAGCCTATGAGTCACAATCTTAAACCAGATCATCTGAAATCACTAATTCCTCAGTGGAGACAACAACAGTTCCCTCTGGATTAATCAATAACATGCCCACTGCTGGCTTATAGAATCTCTCTCTCTCTCTCTCTCTCTCTCTCTCTCTCTCTCTCTCTCTCACACACACACACACACACACACACACACACACACCAGCTGGGGTCAGAAAGAGATCCATCATGTTGTCCTGTTGGAGCAGATTTTGTGCCATTAACACATATGCCAGTGGACCAGTGCTATGCAGTGTCATAGTGGCCCCGCACCCCAGTTAAACACTCACAGTGAGCACTTGAAATAACAATGTATTCCACGCGTAAAACACACATTCAATTTGAAAAACAGTGTGTAATGAGAAAAAGGTTGTAAATTGTCTCTGTGATATTTTTTTTATATTTATTGCATACTCAGACCATTCTTTGGCCATACTGGGTTAAAGAGGAATAGTATTAAAATTAATTGCACCTGTTTCTTTTTACTCTTTTTTTTTTCATGTGGCTACTAGAAAATTGAATTACAAATGTTCCATGGATTATATTTCTGTACTAGACAGAAAAGGATTTTTAAAACCCCTCTCAGTGTACAGGATTTTTTTTTGGCAGATTTTGAGAGGAAGACAATTCAAAGTGGTTTTGAGAAATAGGCCTTTGAATATTCTCAGGCTACATCTGCTTCAATTTCCTCCAAGGAAAGGGGAAAAAATTAGAAGAAGGAGTAGAAGAAGGAAAACCAATCTGGCCCCTACCAGCTACACTTTCTGAAAATTGCATTATAGAAACATGTTCCCTCTTTAATATACAAAATAAATCCTAGCGGCTCATCATTTTTCCATGTACTTATAGTATTTGCTTTGCGTTTACTTTTGATTTTCTGTGTTCTCGCTGTCATCACTTTATCAAACGACAGAGGTCTTGGCATCAGGCAAAGGGAGATATTCGAAGTCCGTAAATGCTTCTCTTAGTTAGCACCGGGTCCGTGGGGAAGGCTTGGGGCTTGGCTGACTGTACCCCATTCCTTAACTCCCAGTGGAGACCCTGCCACGCAGGGAGGGCTTAGTGGGGACAGTTTGAACTGCCAAGGGTCAGGCCCCTGTGGTCTCTTCTGCTCCCCTAATCCCAACTAAGAGGTTAATTTAAGTAGGATCTGGGGTGCCATATTAAGGAGCCTCTGATGGGAAGTGGGGGCTTAGAGGACACCCATTAATGTGCTCTCTTTGAGATGTACCCTCTGTGGTACGTCTTGGGAAGAAACACATGCCAGGAATGCCTTTTCCTTTTGGAACACAACCAAGGGCGAGCCTGGAGGTTTGTCAGGAAAGTGTCTCAGAGCCCAGGGAAGCCTGAACAGCGCAGGCAGCAGTGAAATGGCAGGGCAGTGATGGCGCTGTGTTTCCTGCAGCTGTTGGGGAAGGGTGGGTGGGAGGAGGAGGTGGAGGAGGGCTGAGAGGGGGGATGAGATGAGCCCGGTGGGCAGTGGACAT
The DNA here is from genome assembly GCA_004026705.1 of Nesogale talazaci. Taxonomy (NCBI): domain Eukaryota; kingdom Metazoa; phylum Chordata; class Mammalia; order Afrosoricida; family Tenrecidae; genus Nesogale; species Nesogale talazaci. The sequence continues at coordinate 1,947 of PVJH01045177.1, forward strand.
GCTGCGGCTCCAGTGGCCACTGATCCGGGGGACACACTGCTGGGTCTCTAGAAACCCTCTTCTCTCCATGGCCACCTCTGTCAGCCCAGAGAATGAACAGATCTGCTCAGAGAGAAATCAGCTGTCTGTCGCAGAACAGCAAGCAGACGGGAAAAGGAAGATATGACCTGGAATGTTTGGGTTTGTTGTTGTTTGTTTGTTTGTAGACATCCAGGAAGTGTTGTTGGGTGTCTGGCATTGGTTCTAATTCACAGCAGCCTCCACTGCCACTGGCCGAACACTGTGGCCTGCTGGGCCAGCCTCACAAGTCGCTACACTGTAACAACACCCAGTGCACAGCTACTGGGCCATCGATGTGCTGGAGGGCCATCCTCTTTGTCCCCCGCCTTTTCCTTCAGCAAGCATGATGTCACCTGGCAGGACTGGCTCTTCTCCGATACCCTGTCTGAAGTATGTGAGACGAAACCTTGCTCCTAAGGAACATCCTGGCCCTTCTCCTTTCAAAATTGGTTTCCTTGTCCTTTGGTGAAACACAGCACTTTCCAGAGTTTTCCTCAACCCTTGAATTCAGACATGCCCCTGCCTCCATCGCCGTCTTCCCACTCGTGGTCCGGGAAAGTAGGTTGCCCACTGTTTTTCAGGGCCGTCGAGCCAGTTCCCGCCATGACGAACCGATGTGCGGCATCCCACCGTCCAGCCTGCACCATTCTTCACAATTGCTCTTACGTCAGAGCCCATCGCTCTTGTCAAGGCTGTTCCTCATCCCCCCCACCCCACCCCACCCCTGCCCCTGCTCTTCCACATTCCCAGGCGGGATGTCCTTCTCCAGAGACTGTCTCCTGTTGACCCCACCAAAATGTGTGCACATGAATTCTTGCCAAGGAGTATGCTGGCTTTATTTCTTCTAAGGCAGATCTGTTCATTCTTTGGTGGCTCTTTGCCAGTGTTTTTCATCGACACCAGACGTCAAACGTATCGACGTTTCTTCAGCCTTCTTTATCAGTGTCTAGCGGCCACCTGTGTATGACGTCACTGAAGACACCATGGCTAAGGTGGACGCCTCTTCCTTGCAACATAACAGCCTTGCTTTTCAGTGCTCCACAAGGTCATCTGCAGGAGAAACGATGTGTCCAGTGTTACTTGCTGTTTGATCAGTTGGCCGCTGCTTCCATGAGCTTTGGTTGTAGATCCAAGCAAGACAAAATTCTTGACAGCTTCAATTCCCCCCCCCCCCCCCCGTCATTGTGCTGTTACATGTTGGTGTAGTGGTGGGGTGGGGATCGGGGTCTTTTGTCTGTGGGGTTGTAATCCATGCTAAAGGCTGCAAGCCTCAGGCTTTCGTGGCACATGTTTGAAGGTCTCCTCACTTTCGGAAAGTGAGGTTGTATCATCTGCATGCCACGGTTTGTTTGTAGTCCCTGCTCCAATCCTGACACCCAAATTCTGCATCGTCTAATCCAGCTCCTCTGGTGATTTGCTCAGCGTAACAGATCGAATAAGTGTGGGGAGAAAATGCAACCCTGACACACATCTGTCCTGATTTTCAACCGTGGGCTTGTCCTTCACCTGCCAGCATGGCCCCTCCTGCTCCCTGCTCAGACTCCCAGCAGGCACCGTGTGTTCTGGAATACCCATTTCTCTCAAAGTTGTTCACAGATTGTTATCATCCACATAGTCAAATGCCTTTGCAATGTCAATGAAACAGAAATAAACATCTTTCTGGTATTCTCTACTTTGAGCCTAGATCCTTCTGACACCAGCACTGGTACCTGTTCCACAGCCTCTTCTGAATCCAGCCTGAACCTCTCTGGAAGCTTCCTGCCAATGTCCGTCAATGTCCATTGACGGATGATCTTCGGGAAACATTTATTTAGATATGATCTCAAGGACATTGTTCTATGATGTAAACATTCTGTTAGTTCACCTTTCTTTGGAATGAGCACGAATACGGATCTCTTCTTGTCAGTTGGCCACGTAGCTGTCTTCCAGATTTCCTGGTAGAGACGAGTGAGGACTTCCAGTGCTTCTTAGCTTATTAGAACATTTCAATTGGCATTCCATCAATTCCTGAAGCTTTGTTTTTGGCTAATACTTTCCATACAGTTTGAACTTCCTTCAAAATCAGTGTCCTTATTGATCTGCTACCTCCTGAAGTCCTTGAGTGTTGATGCATTCTTCTGTATCTTTCCATCTTTTGATACTTCCTTCATCATTCAATATTTGGGCCATAGAATTTTTCTGGATGGCAACTTGAGGCTTGAATTTTTCTTGAGTTCTTTCAATTTCAGATATGCTCTGAAATTTGTCTTTGCACACATTTCATTATAATATTTGTCTCTGCCTTCCAAAGCTGCCCTTTGGATTTTTCTGTCCAGTTCTTTGCCATCACCATGTCTTCCTCCCCCCTAGCCACACTATGACTAAGAGGAGTTTCCGAGTCTCCCCTGATGTCCACTTGGGTCTTTTCTTTCCTGTCTTTGTGATGACCTTGTATGTGATCTTCTTAAAGCCATCTCACAGCTTCTGGACCTCCTTGTCTTTAGGATGAGCGCATCAAACCTATTCTTGAGATGGCCTTGAAATCTGGATGGAATATAACCAAGGTCCTATTTTGGCTCTCTTGGACTAATTTTTATTTTCTTCATGTTCAGATTGAATTTACACAGCCGGGCCTTGGCCTGGTTTTAGCTCCTGCTGAAAAGTGTTGCCAGCACCGCTTCCCACAGAAGCAGTCAACCTGATTTCTGCGTGTTCCATCTGGAGACACCCATGCCTGTGCATACTTAGTTACCTTTCGTGTTGTTGAAGACGGGTGTTTGCAATGAACATGAACAAGTCATTGGTCTCACAAATTCTATCATGTGATCTCCAGCTTCGTATCTCTCACCATGACTATATTTTCCAAATATTGTTTCTCCCTTCCTATTTCCAACTTTTTCCATTTCAATCTTCATTAATGATCAATGCATCTTGATTGCATGTTTGATCAATTTCCAACTAAAGTCAATGGTAGAATTCTTCAACTTCTTCAACACTGGTTTTGGTGGTCAGCTCATAAATTTGAGTAATAGGTGCCTTGATTGGATTTCCTTATATGCAGAGAGACATTAGCCCATTACGGGCAGCACTGTCTTGAAGTGTCCTTTTTGACATTGGATGCGATGCTGGTCCTCTTGATTGTGTGATCCTCAGTGAATAATGGCCAATGACCAGTCCATTTCACCGCACTCATTCCTAGACTATCTATCTGTGTTGCAGTTCTTTCTTAATGACGTACAATTTTCATAGATTTATACTTCATACATTCCAAGTTGCCATTATTAATTGCTGTGTGCAGCTGCTTATTCTCCTTCAGGATCGTGTCCCCTCAGCAGAGGAAGATCCCCTGGCTTTTCTCCAAGCCCATCATTACATGGACTTTATTCTGAGAAGACAACTCTTGCTGATCACACTTCGAGAGCCTTCTGACCTGAGGGGCTCCTCTTCTGGCACCGACTCTGACCATGTTCTGTTTTCATTCATGAGGTTTTCAGTAACTGACAGTGTTGTGATGCTATCCAGAAGGCTTTCGGTGGCTAATCCCTCTGAAGTGAACAGCCTATTCCTTTTCTATCCTCTGTCCTTAGACTGGAAACTCTGCTGAAATCTATTCACTTTGAGTGACACTACTGGCATTTGAAATACCAGTGTCATGGCCTTCAGCTTCACAGCAATACACAAGCCACCACAGTAGGAGAAACTGACATAAAAGTGGTGGCCCGAGCATGTAAGGTACTTTATTATCACCATGCTCTGCCGCCCTCTGTCATGTCCAGCTTTGTGTGGCAAAAGTTTGTGATAGCTCCAGCTATCAGATCAGCATTTCTGTAGTAGGTAGGGAAAGGGTCACATGATTTAGCTCTCTTCTGTGGTTCTGTTATTTTATTCGGGGGCGGATGTCCTCCCAATCATCTGTGTCAGTGCCCCTGGTTTCTCCCAGATGCCAGGGACTCCTAGGAATTGAAGATGCAGGTGGAAAATGTGATGTCCTTAAAGCTTGTGCCTTTGCAAAAGAAGTAGTCTGTTACACAGACAGCGCCCAGCTCAGTGCGTGGTGTGTACGTAATGCACATGCAAAACACGGTTCTTCATGCAACCCGACCTCTGTGGTTCAAGTGGTGACTTTGGCGAGTGGAGCGTGGCAAGCTTGTGGGGTTCGGTGCTTCACCTCTGGTTCTGGTGCCGTGCAGGAAATGCTTCCCGTCCGAGGTTTCAGGGAAGGACCCTGAGGGCCCAGTCAACGTGCCCCAGGCGCACAGCTACTGTGAGGGAAGGGCGGGTGCTGCCCCTGCCTTCTGCCCAGAGGCCCTCCCAGCCCTCCTTCAGCCAGGACTCGGTGGGTTTCCTCTAGTCGTTTGCTAGTCCGGATCAAAGTTAGAGTAGAAGGCTTTGGATATTAAGGACCAAAGAGGGAAAATCAATAGATAGAAGAATTCGGATGAGTTTGGGAGTCACTGAAATGCAAGGAGCTATGAAAGGCCTGCCGCTGTCAACTGTCCTTTCATTGGTTCCAAGGTAGGAGGACCCTCATGCACCACAAAGGCGCCCCATGTATTCTCCAAGGCTGTCTGCTCGGGCTCCGGCTGCCAGCCTTCCAGCTAATGATCAATCGGGCGGAAACTAGTGCTGCTAAGTGCAGGACGCTTCTGAGTGAAAAACCAAAAAAGTTCTTCTGTTCTGTGTGTGTGTGTAGTGTGTGTGCAGTGTGTGTGGTGTATGTGTAGCGTGTGTGTAATGTGTATGTTGTGTGTGTGTAGTGTATGTGTGCGGTGTGTATGTGCTGTGTGGTGTGTGTGTGTGTGCATGCGTGCGTGCGTGAGTGCTTGTGTGTGTGTGTGTGTGTGTGTGTGGTAGGGGAGGGGGAGGGGCTGCTGCATGTGCACCCAGCTGGGGCGCTTCAGAGTTGACTTGAGACCTGGTGGCGTGTAGTGAGTCAGGCATTGGACCACTAACTTCAAGGCCAGCAGTTGGAAACTACCTGCCACCCCCTGGAAGAAAGGGCCATGAGGGTTTCTACTCCTGCCACGAGGGCCAGTCTCTTGGACACAGACCCTTGGGGGTGGTCGCCCTGCCCTACAGAGTCCCAAGAGCCAGTTGGTTCCATGGCAGTGAGGGTTGTGTTTGTTTGTTGTTGTTCTTTTGGGGGGTGGCATTCCCAGGTGCACTTAGACCATCTGATGCTCGCAGGGTTCTGAAGCTGAAGGCACGTCCTGGGGTATAGCGCCCCCCCACCCCCTCCCCCAGGCCCCGGCTGGCTCCCGCCCCAGTAGCACGGAAGAAGGAGTGGATCAGAATTGCCTGCAAGGAATGGAGCTTTCCCGAGAACGATGGCTCTGCCTTTGATGTCGGGCAGCTTCCAAACAGCACAGAGCTGATGTGGAGATACATGCCAAAGGGGGGGAAACGGTTCTTGGTCGAGTTAGAGCTAATTAAACTCTCCGTGTGCATGAAAGAAACTTGAGCTCTGGCCAGTTGTTTGCTGCGGATGGATTTCGTCAAAGGGCCCGTGGAAAATAATGTAGCTACGGCGAACCTCACCCTGGCTTTCTACTTGGGGAGACATTCATGTTTTTGATCTTTGCTCCTGAAATGTTAGTCCCTCACCCCCACCCCCACCCCCACTCCTCTGCCCCTCCCTCGTTGGCCCTGGCAGGCTGAAATGACCTGCACTCACTCTGTTTCTTCCAGCACGCTCAGATGTTAAGAGTGATGGTTTTCTTTAATGTTTTCTCAAAAAGCTCTGCATTCGGCCCTTCCCCTGTTGTCTTGTTGTGTTTCGTCCAATGTATGAATTTTGTTACTGTGTGGAATAAATGGGGGGGGGGTTTGTCATCTAATTAGCAGGGGAAGGTAAAGAACGCACAGGATTGGGGTCCCAGAGCAGACGTGGGCCCTGCTTGGAAACTGATATGCCTAGAGCCCCCCATAGTACTTCCCTCTTAAGGAGGTGTTGTCCACCCCTGTGTGAGCAGGCCCCCACTGCTAGCATGGCTCAGAAGGGCTTCAGCCTGCATTATGGCCACTGTTCAGGAGAGAGACCCTCATGACGCCATGGTGGTGGGGGGGGGCGGAGGCGGCGGAGATTGTCGAGTCCTGTGGACTGGAGCTGGTTTGGCCGAGAACAATCGGCCTGCATACTGCACCAAGCAGGAACAGGAAAAGCAGAGGGGGGCGGGGGCCCGCGGGCAGCCCAGGGCCCAGCTCTGAGAGGTGGCCTCTGCGGGGCATATGAATCCACTTACATGTAAATTGCTTGTCGCTATGAATTAGGGGAGGCCTATGAGCGAACTGCTTCGCCGTGTTTACTATAGGATTTTTGACAGACTCTTTCCTCTTTCAAGTCAATTTGGCCGAAGTCCACAGTCAGTCCGGTTTTAAGTAAACTCCTCTTTTGTTACATTAACACGGCGATGCCATCACCGCGGCAAATTCCCAGCTGCAGGAACCGAGGCCCGAGCGTGGGGCCGAGGGTATAATTAAAACCTTCGGCTGGGAGAGCTAAACTCTCAAGTAAAATTGGATAAAAGGCTAATTGTCCGTAGCAACATAATACGTGCTTTAAATATCTGTGAAATGAAGACGAAAAGTAGGAGACTCAGGGGCCGGGGAGAAGCGGGGAGAAATTTTTTTCTGTTCTGTGAACTGAGATCTCATGTTTTCAATTTAAGACAAAGGCAAACCCCCCTTCAGGAATGACTTTGGCGACTCCAGGGCTGTCCCTGTCGTGACGCAGGCTGGGCTCTTGTCAGGCTGTGCAGGAAAGGCCGAGGTTGTCCGGGTCTGCAGTCCAAGCCCGTGTGCTGAGCATGTTGCACAGACATGCCTTCCACATGGCCCGTCTTTCTTTAAAGGGTGGGTGGGGTGAGTGGGTGGGCCGAGGGTCCAGGGAAGGCTGCACATACCTCTGAGGACCTTCTGGAAGATGCCATCCAACTGGCACCACACTGAGAAAGCAGCATGGCCTGTCCAGGGCTGATCCAGAGCGCGTGACGCGCAGAGGCTGGTTGTCAGCCGGCGTGCCGCCGAAGCAGGGGGCCTGGAGGCTGGGGGTGATGCCACACCTCAGCCCCACTGGCTGGACAGCAGCACAGCTGCCCTTGAGGTCTGAAGGCCTGTCGGCACGAAAGTGTTCTCCACCCAGTTAGGGTTACACTACGGGGCGGGGGGAAGGGAAGCTTTGTTACAAAAGAGGGGAACGATCTGAAATTGTTCCGTGAGCAGGGTGACTCCAGCAAGACCAGGAGGGGAAGTGTGCACCCTCCCTTAACATCCTCCCAGCCCCCCCCTCCAATTAAAAACTATGTAAAGAACACCATGGCTCTGCTTCTAGAGTGAGGAGGGTCAGCAGAGAGGGGTGGGGCTGCTGGATAGGGGTCAGGGTGGACAGCTCTCTGGAGAAGGACATGGCATGCCCACGAGAGCACAAGATGGGAGGGGAGCTGCCAGGCCGCCGTGCTGCACTGCTGCAGGGAGAGGACAGTGCACAGGGTGGGGAAGCTCCCTTGGGCAGCCCCCAGTGTGAAAGTGAGGGGGTGACACAGGAGCTAGAACTGCTGCAAACCTGGTTTACCTTGCCAGCTAGGGCTCTGCTTTAAAGGCGGTGTGTGTGGAGGCCGTGAAGCAGTTTGGGCTCTCAGGGACCTCCCCCCGCCTGGGTTTCCTAGGCTGTTGCCACTGGGTCTCTCCCCCACAGAGCTACCAGAGGCTTGAACCTCCAGACTCAGAGCACCCAGGAATGGCAGCTCATGGTCTACAGCCTGTTGAGCTGTGGTGTGTTTTTTGCCTGAATGCGCAGAATGGAGGTTTGTGGTTTGGGTCTGTAAAGGCCCTCCCATCTTGGAGAAGCAGGGATCTTCAAGATAACACATATTCAGCCAATCTGCATGCTGTTCAGCAGGGTGGGTGCTCCCCCTTGCCCCGCCCCCCAACCCCCGCCAGCCTCAGTGCGCCTTAGTGGTAGGCATCAGGCTGTCACAGAGCCTGATGGTTTTGCTCCAAAAAGCCATTCAGAGCATACATTGGCCTCGCGCAGCTTACTATCAGTGTGTTTTAAGTACATTGAATACAGGCTAATGTTTCAGAGTTTATAAATCCGTTTCTCTTGCCAGCATCGCAAATTTAAATTCCCTTTTAGCCCCACCAAAGTCATGCAATATATAAACCGGGTTATAGCCCAGAATAAATATGACATTATGAGAAAATAAAGCTGAGAATGCTGTGTTTAATGGGAGGCAGCTCTTATTAGTTCAAGCTAATAAAATTGTAACCATCTTTCTTTTTTTTTGGCTTCTAACTAGTGTATATTTCCCTTTTAGAATCCCAGTTATCATATGTGTGTGTGTTTATACAGACACACACACATTCATGCAGATGCATCACAACAGCAGAAGTCAACAACATTGCTCTCTCTCTCGCTCGCTCTCTCTGGTATTAAAGTCTCGGGAAAGCTAGCTGGGTCTGTGACATCCATGAGACTCTGGAGTGCAGAGGAAGGAGAGGGCTGTACTGGAGGCGACAGTGCCACAGTCTGGGGAACCTGGGAATGAGATGAGGTTCCTGGATGTCTCAGACGTTAGTATCCGCACGCCATGGGGAAGCAGATCCATGTAAAGCAAGTGCGTTGTTAAGGGGAAGGGCCACACCGCCCTCAGATGAACCTGCTGGACTTCCCTCCCTCTGCCTCCCCCTGCCTCACTGCCATCATCTTGACCCTTCACCCTGCTGGCATAACAGTTAAGAGCCTGGCGGTTACCTGAAAGGTTGTCGGTTTGAACACACCCAAAGGTTCCACGGAACAAAAGCCAGGCCGTCTGCCCCACTAATGATATTGCTCTCAGCCAATCCAGAGCAGAGCAGTCCCCTCGGACAGAGAAGGAATGCCCCAGAGGGTCTTTGAGGAAGCAGGCTGCCACAGCTGTCTCCCTCAGAACTGCTGGCAGCCGAGCACTCAACCACTCTGCTTCCAAAGCCTGTCCTTTGATGATCGCAGCCTAGAAAACCCCCTAGGCTGGTTGTACTCTGCCCGATAGGTCACTGTGAGTCAGAATAAAGTTTGCAGCAGTTGTTTTTCATTTAATCACTGCTACATGCTCCCCCCAGAAGCTATTGATATAGGGTCACAATTACTCCGTAGCCACAGGAGTGTAGCCACAACTGCAGAGGATTTGAGAAACCCAGTTGCTGTAGGCACCACAAGTGATGGGAGCAGCCACACATGCTTGCCGCGCCCAGAGGAGCTGTGCTGGAGAGCAGCGGCAGCCCTCGCCTGAGCGCAGTCCACGCTTCCAAGAGCAAGTGGGCCTCGTGGGTATAATGGTACATGCAAGCTGGTCGAGCAAAGCAGATCTTGTTGCTTTAGGGATTTCTGACAAATGCTAAAAGTTACTATGGAAACTCGACTCCCCAGATTGTAGAATGAGTCATTTGTGTGTCACGTCACCCACAGTCTGAAACCCTGGCACCCTCTCTGTCACACAACTGGTGCCCCTCAGCCTCCACCAGCCCTAGATGGTGCCCATGCAGGCTCCACGGTGCAGGGTAGGTGCCACACCTTTGGCCCTCCTGTGAGCTGTCCAGGGCTCCATCAGACAGACGTACCCATGGCGCTGCCACTTGACTCCTGTGTACCCTTCCTGAGCTGCTGCTCACGGCAGCCTTGGGAAGCGTGGCTCATCACTGTAGGTTGCCGTGAGACAGCCATTCGTGGTCCAAGGACTGCCCATATCCCAGGCAGAGAGATTGGGGTCGAGTCATCCAACATGTGCTCCCGTCACCGCGATCCCATTCCAGAGCTTGTCAGTCCCTCCTCCACAAGGAGCCACGCCTCCGCCCTCTTTGTGAGCCGCTGGTCTGCTCGGTCAGCCTGCGCATTCTCAAAGTCTCCTCTGAATGGAACCATCGGTTCACCGCCTTGTGTGGGCTGGCTTTTGTTTTTCTCTTTTATTGTGCTTAATGTTTTTGAGATTCCTCCATGCTGTACTAGGTGCATAAACATCACTCATGTTTATTGCCAAGCAATATTCCGTTGTGTGGACATACCATATTTCATCTGTACACTCAACACCTGACAGACGTTTGGACAATGTCCACCTTTTTGGGTTATGTGTACTGCTGGTACAAGTATCTCTGTATGGTTTTTATGTAGACACGGGCTTTTGATTATCTTGGGTCTAGATTTCTGTTGGCTTCTCTTCACCACCGTCGCATGTATATGCCTTCATGCGTGTGTGCATTTGGAGATAGTCTGCGTCTCATTTTCTGTAGTCTCCTCTTTAGAACACTAGTTCCTGCAAAGTCTCGCCTGGGCCCTGTTCTCTGCTGGGTCCTGGTGTTTAAAACAGTGCTGACGGAGTGAACTGATCAGTGAGGAAAGAATGGTGCTTTGTGTTTCACGTGAGGAGGGTTGCGGGGAACCCAGAGGCCCACCCCGCAGCCTCCCTGAAGCTGTGTTCCTGCAGCCAGGGCCCCCCGGCGCTGACTGCCGCCGGACACACGGGACCAGGATGCCGACAGCCTCCCCAGGTCACGTTTGGTTGGGATGC
>PVJH01045178.1:0-12546 GCA_004026705.1 Nesogale talazaci
TGAGAACAAAGGAAAGCATCTTTTGCCTTGTGTACCATTTAACAGCTCCGGAATGAGTGTATTCCACAATTGAAAAAGCTTTCATGTTTCTCTTTGGGCCAAAGAGGAAACATTACACTTTAAAGAGCCTGTCATTTGCAGCAGGTCCCAGTTTTACTCAGGCCCCAGAGATAGGACCAAATTCCTAGTTCCTGGGTTTAAAACTTATGAGTGGGGCTGAACACCGGTGGCGTAGTGGTTGTGTGCGGGACTGCAGCCCACTGGGTTGGCAGTTCAAATCCAGCAGCAGCTCTCCAGGAGCCAGGCTGGGCCTCCCACTCCCACCAGAGGGCAGTGATGCCCCCCCCCCCAAAAAAAAACTTGTGAGTTGGCCACTTTGACCAGGGTGGTATTTTCCCTCAAGATGGATTAAATCCCAAAATGGAAAGGCCTGTACTTTGGGCTTCTCTTTACAATAAAGAAACTTAAGATTTGCTATTTTCTCTTGGCAGTTACATTTGCTTCTCGAGGGGCAGGCACTTCACTCGCTGAACTGCTCCACCTCTGGTGGGTTGAACTCATCCACTGCTCGCTGCAGAGTAGAGGTTCTTGTCACCTGCAGAAGCCTAGGAAGAAAGGCTTCCTTAAAAATGCAGCCATTGAAAATGCTCTGTGGGCTGAGGCCCAGTGGCGTCGTGGTTGTGAGCAGGACTGCAGCCCACTGGGATGGAGGTTCAATTCCAGCTCCACAGGAGCAGAGACTGGGCCTCCTACTCCCACCACCTGAGGGCAGTGGTGCAACCCCCCCAAAAAAAAAGAAAATGAAGAAAATGCTCTGTAGTGCAGGTACACACACACACACACACACACATACACACACGGGAATAAGACTGAGACTTTTTATTCCCGTGCAGAGTTCCAGGCACAGAAGCCCACAGAGCAGTTCTCCCCTGTCCTATAGGGAGGCAGTAAGTTGGTGGCAGTGAATGAATTGAGTGGGCATTTAGATTCTCCATAGCCCATACTTGTCAGGGCATTATCTTTCCCAGTTTCATGCTCCTCCTCTAGAGATGTCTTTAAAATGATGATGAGGGGGGAGGGAGGGAGGGGTGGGGTGGAGAGAGGGAGCCAGCTGTGAGGATCTGCAGACTCTCCTATGTGGAGGACAGACATAGGGAGAAGTGGGCAGGGGGAGATGTTGGGCAGTGTAAGGTATGACAAAACAGGCTGAGCCCCGGTGGCGTCGTGGTTGTGCGCGGGACTGCGGCCCACTGGGATGGAGGTTCGATTCCAGCTCCACAGAGCAAAGGCTGGGCCTCCTACTCCCACCACCTGAGGGCAGTGATGCCTGAAAAAAACAAAAAACAAACAAAAGAAAAAAAGATATGACAAAACAATAATGAATGCAGAGTTATGGGGACGGGGGGGGGGAAGGATGGAGGGGGAAGGAAGAGAAGCTCATATCAAGGGCTCAAATGGAAAGGCGGATCTTGGGAGAATGTTGATGAGGGCAGGCAAGTGGGAGTGCTCGGCACAGTGTATGTAATAACGTATTGAACTATGTATGGTGAAAAGCGATGTACGAGCCCCCAATAAAATGATTAAATAAAAAAATGATGGTGAAGCTTGTAAATACTTGGAAATATGGGAGGGTTGTTTGTTTTTTGGGCATCACTGCCCTCTGGTGGTAGGAGTAGGAGGCCAAGCCTTTGCTCCTGTGGAGCCGCTGCTGGAATTGAACCTGCATCCCAGTGGGCCACAGTCCTGCCCACAACCACTACGCCACCAGGGCTCAGCCTTATGGGGTTTTTTTCCAATGATTTTATTGGGGGGGTCTTACAGCTCTTATAACAATCAATGTCTCATTTGTATCAAGCATATTGGTACACATGTTGCCATATTCATTTCCAAATATTTTCTAATGGAACCCTTGGTATAAGCGCCTCTTTCCCCCTCTCCCCCCTTTTTTAGTGGATCATTTTATTGGGGCTCATACAACTCCCATCACGATCCACACACACATCAATTGTGTGCAGGCCACATTTGCACACTTGTTGCCATCCTCACTCGCAAAACATCCTCCCTCCACTGAGGCCCCCAGTGCCAGCTCCCCATATTTCCCTTCCCCCTTTCTTCTCCCCCTGAATGAATCCTGAATAATTTACAAATTATTATTTCTTCATCTCGATCACTGTCCAGTGTGTCCTTTCACTCACTTCCCTGTTGCCCATGCCCCAGAGAGGAGGTTCTATGTAGGAAAATATGGGTATTTTTTTTTTTTTTAGGCATCACTGCCCTCAGGTGGTGGGAGTAGGAGGCCCAGCCTTTGCTCCTGGGAGCCGGAATTGAACCTCCAACCCAGTGGGTCGCAGTCCCGCGCACAACCACTACGCCACCAGGGCTCAGCCCGAAAATATGGGTATTTTTAAAGGGCACAGGAGACAGCATAACTGTACAGACTGATGGTACTATCTAGAACTCTTGCATCCTGCTAAGGCAAGCATATATTGGTACAAGCCACTTTGAAAAGCTGTTTGCCGACATCACTAAAGCTGAGCCCAGGAACACTACAGATATTCACCAACAATACTTTTATTAGATGCTAAAATTGATTGGGGTGGTGATGACACAATTCTTTGTCATACGTTTTAAAAAATACATCATTTTACTAGGGGTTTTCACAGCTCTTATAAGAACCCTTACATCAATTGTATCAAACACATGTGTATAGACCCTATGTTACCATCATCATTTTCAAAACCTTTTCTTTCTGTTTGAGTCCTTGATATCATCTCCTGGTAGTATGTTTAAACCATTGAATTGTGTGATGTGTGAATTATGTCAATAATTATGTCAATAATAACTTTTTAACTTGTATTATTCTCTCATACGCTTAGTAATGATCAAAAAACTGGAAAATGTAACAGCCAAAAAACTAGAAATTACCCAGTTATCTATCAATGGTAGGATAGATGAATTGTGTCCTATTCCTTCGATATTATATTGTACAGCAATGAGAAGAAACAGTTAACACACGGCAAGACAGATGGTATTCACCAATATTGACCTCCCGCTTAGGTAAAGTGTAAATTCTAGCAAAAGGAATCTGCCCTTAGAAATAAGGGTAATGGGTGCCCTGGGGGAGGGGAGTGAACTAGAGAGGAGCCTGGCGGGCAATTAAGAGGACAGGTGGACTGTTAAGAGTCTTGTCCAGATGTTGAAGCCACAGGTGGGTGCAGGTGGGCTCGTCCAGCTGTCCACTAAGAAAAGTTATTTGTTTTTACTACTGGGAATCATCTGGACCGGAAAACCAATTCACCACTTTCTGCAAGTGCCATTGGCAACAATGACTACATCCTTGGCGTGGTAACCATTCACACCCCCTTTCCTCCACGTCCGCGTCAGTTCACTGCTCCCAGTTGTTGAGGTGCTCTTCCCAGTGACCTTAATAGCTGCTCCGTCAACTGATCCCCTACTGAGAGTTCTTCACAGAAGGTTAAGACGGACATTTTGGATTCATGAAGCTAAGTGGTGGCTTGGTCTGAAGGTGTGGTTAAAAAAAAGTTTAGGGCTGAGCCCCGGTGGCGTAGTGGTTTAGTGCAGGACTGCAGCTCACGGGCTTAGCGGTTCAAATCCAGCGGCGGCTCTCCAGGAGCAAGGCTGGGCAGTGATATCCCCCCTACCCCCCCCCCAAAAAAAGTTTAAAGATGGTTGCATCCGCATCCCACAGTTCCAGGGAAGTCCGGAGGCGGCGGAACATTTTAAGAGTACAGTTTCTGGCGCCGTCCCAAGATTGTTAGAAAAAAGTAAAATGATTCTAAAACTTTAAATCCTAAACCCCAAACCCGCAGCCACAAAGCTGACTGCAACTCAGGCAGAAGACAACTGCCCCTTGTGGGTTTCCCGGCTGTAAAACTTTATGGGAGCAGAAGGCTTCCTCTTCCTCCAGAGGAGAGGGACGCCACTCGCTCTGTGGGTTGAACTGCTGATCTTGTGGTTAACATTACTAAGGCCCCCCCCCCTTTTTTTTGGTGGCATCACTGCCCTGGTGGGAGTAGGAAGTCCAGCCTGGCTCCTGGAGAGCTGCTGCTGGATTTGAACCGCCAACCCTGTGGCTGCAGTCCTGCACACAAGCACTAGGCCACCGGGCCTCAGCTCCAAGGCCCCTTTTAACATTTGAGTTGGTCTACAAAGCCAGACCTTCCCCCGACAGGAATCATGAATCCATGAATCACCCAGTCAGGGACGCCTTCCCGGCTTCTCTTCACACCCATTCTTCCTGGACAATCGATAACAATACATTGTCCTTTTAAATTGGTCATCTTCCTCCCAAGCCGACACTGCAGCTCCCGCTGGAGCTTGCTCAAGCTCTTGCCCCCTTCCTGCCCCCCCCCCCGTCTTTCCTGACAAAATCATCCAAAGATAGAACAGCCTTTTCAAGATTGGGGGGTCGGGGTGGGGAAAGACCTGGCGGCGGGGCACAGCTGTCTTGCTTAACCCCTCACCCCCCAAATGTCATCCAAATCTTTGATCTACTAGGCAGGAGTTCTTTCTCTTTTCTATCACTTGACCACCAAGTGACCTCCTTTAACCCTGTTACTGGTGGGGAAACTGAGGCCATCAAGCTAGGTCAGATGCTCTGTGGTCCAGGGTCTGGAGCAAACCAGGATGCCTACTACAGCAGCAGGCAAGCCACTGCCCTCAGCTGCCTGAACAGACCCGCACACAGTAGGTGTGTTAGGAAGCATTTGCTGAATGAGGAAGTGACTAATGCCTCCCTCCCAGTGGTACGAGAAGACTCGGGGGGCGGGAGGGGGGTACTTGGACCTAGTTTCCAGCCTCTGACAAAGTGGAGGGGCGGGGTGCTGTGAGAACCACGTCGCTTTCTATTCACTTGGGACTCAGGGCAGGAAAGAAGCAGAACCCGGTTTGGAGCGCTTGAGAGTGACCCTGGGGCTTTGTGGTCTGGGAACTGGGGGTCAACTCGAAGGCTGCTGTGTGTCACTATTTCCATGACACGTTCTCCAGGGCCCCCGCTTGGCAGGAATGGATTCCTCCGCCCGCCCGGGTGTTGGGGAGCAGAGGTGCAGGGAGGGGGGATTCTAGAGGGAGGGCTGCTTCTGGTCAGCCGGCCTGCTCTCGCGTAAGAAGGAAGATTGGTTCAAGTCTTGGTGACTCCACCTGCCCCCAAGTTCGTTCCTAGCAGGTTCAGTTCACCTGGGGCGCTCCCTGTCTTTACCCACGAGCGTGTTGACGGTGGGTTGTTGATACCGTTGCTTTTGAGTGAGTGTGAGTCACACAAGAAGTATGGAAGGAACAGGGATTTGCACGCCCCTTCCCCACTCTCCCGTGCCCATAGTTCAAGGCTCTCTCAAGCAGCCCTGGGTGATACCAAAGGCCGAGGGACGCACGCAGGCACGCACGCTGCTTACTGAAGGAGGCCCGATGGCCTACACCCGAAAAGGCAAATCCCGAAAACCCTCTGCGGGAGGGGGCCCAAGTCGATGGGGCACATTTCCGCTGTGACCCTCGCGGGGTCCCCGGGAGCCAGAGCCCACTCGCCAGCACGGACTGGGCTTCAATGTATCAGCTTTGGATTTTAAAGCAGCGTCCACTTGCTTGGGGTCCTTGGTGGCCCTGTGGTTATGGGCTGGGCCGCCGTCAGCAAGCTCAGCAGTTCAGAACCATCAGACGGGGCTTCTTGCTCCCATAAAGAGCTCGTCTCAGGGGCTGAGCCCCGGTGGCGTCGTGGTTGTGCGCGGGACTGTGGCCCACTGGGACGGAGGTTCAATCCCAGCAGTGGGGCTGGGCCTCCTCCTCCCACCACCGGAGAGCAGTGATACCCCCCCCCCCCCGAAAAAAAGAGCTCGTCTCAGAAACTCACCAGGACAGTGTACTCTGTCCTGTAGGGTCCCAGGAGCCCACGAGAGGCAGTGAGCAACCCCCCTCCCCACCCTCGGGGAGCGCTAACCCATCACAGAGTTGACCCCCACTCAGGGAGACCCTATTGTGTGCTTTCGGAGGCTGGGCATCTTTATGGGCGCCGTTCACCTCGCCTTCCCCTCACAGAGCTGCTGGCGGGTTGGAACTGCTGACCTGGCGGCCCCACGAGGGCTCCTTCCAGGGTAATAGACAGAGGCACTGCCATCGAGTTGCTCCGACTCCGACCCTGCTGTGGGTGGGTGAGCACATCGCAGGGGGTGGGGAGGGGGAAGGGGACGTGCGCTGATGCCACCTACGAGGCGGGGATGCTGACAAGACCAGGGGACAGGGCACGGGCCTCAAACTTGCCTGGGGAGAGGCCGTGGGGCGGGTGGGTGGGCCCTGGGAGCCTGGAGCTCCTGAAGGTGAAAGTCTGGTTTCTGAGATGGCTGGGAGAGATGGGGAAGTCACCTGGTAAACTGGGCTAGGTTAATTTCCCCGTATCGTGCGGGGCATCCTGGGCGTCAGGACCGGCTAGCTTGCTGCCTGACTGCTTCCGAGACGGTTTCCTCGTCTGTAAAACGGGGGCGGGTAATGAGATCCACCTGTGGGGGCTGTTGTGAGAAACGAAGTCTGTCAAGTACGCAGATCTGGAAGGTTCCCAGGGAAGCCATCCCTTCTGTAGCGTGGTGAGAGGAGTTGGGCAAAATGAGCACGGGCTCCATCAAACCTGCAGCCTTCACAAACCACTGAGAAGCACCGGAGCAGCCGCACGTCTGTCCGAGACGGGGTCCCTCGACGTCCTCCGTTCAGCGCAGAACTGAGCTCCACCCGCCATGGCCCCACAGCACTGGCATCAGTCACGACGACGACGACGGTCTCATCCTGCCTCCCCTGGTGTCATCCACGCCCTCTTCCAGACACAAACACACTCACTGCCGCCCAGTTGACGCCACGCACGGTAGACCTGCCCCTTGTCAAGTTTCTGAGACGTGAGCTGCTATGGGAGTAGTCTCTCTCCTGAGGAGTGTCTGGTGCTTTGCAGCAGCTGACCTTTGGAGATCACAGCCCAGCGGTAAGCACCGTGCTCCCCGGGCTCCTCTGTGCATGCCTGGGCCGTCTCCTTGTTGGGGGGGGGATGGCACTGACTCATCCCAGCTCATGCGGATCTCAAACACCGGGCAGGTGAGCACCACCAGCCTGCCTTCTAGCGTCATGGGTAACAGAGGCACTTTCCTGGCCTGAGGCTTTTGGGGCTGTCCTTGGAAGTCAGTGTCCTTTTGATAAGGGAAAGGGGGATCATCCTGTCCCAGACACCGTGTGTAGACTTGGCATTGTTGTCGTGTGGAACTTCCACTGCCTCCCCTTCTTCTGGACCCCACTCCTTGCCCCATAAAGTTCCTAGTGTTTCCCCCTCGGTGGGCCCCACGCCTTCAACTTGAGTCCTTCCTGCCCACCCCCAACGTGGGCTTCCTCTGTTCCAAGTCAGTTCATTTTCCATTGCCCCTCACTCATGGGTCGCTGGGGACGCTAGCTGGAGGCAAAAACTACATGTCCCTCCCCTGTCTGGTCACTCGGCTCCCCAGGGCCATGCTTAGCACAGCTGTGCCTCGGCTGATGCTGAGTCTCTGGGTCCTAGTTCCTCGGTCAAACCGCTCCCCCAACCACCAACAAAACTGGGGAGACGTGCCGGGTGCGTGATTGGCCTAGGCAGGGCAGGCAGGCAGGACGGAAGGGTGTGTGTGCTGGCGACAGGACCACCCAGGACTGGGTAATCTTCCCACTTGCTATTGAGACCGTCGGCGTCCCCAGCCCACGCTCCTTCAGGAAGAGGGGCGGGCGGTGGGCAGGGAGTTCCGACCACCTTCCTCCAGATGAGAGGTGGTCTCAGAGGTGGAGCGGCACAAGACCAGTACGTAGAGGGCGCCAGAGGTTAAGTGACCCCACACCTGTCTCTAGACTCCCTTCTCAACCCATTCCTTTAGATCTCATTGAGAATTCCTGTTAGTGTTCCTGAGCAAACTCCTGTAGAAGCACTTCAATCCCCGGTTATGGGACTTCGGACATCAGCAACACGGATGCCCTCAGCTACACCTACCTAGTGAAGCACCAGCACAGAGAGCTAGCTGCTCCCGGACTTTCTCCTCACTGGATGCCCTCCCAAGTCTTTGAAATAAAGCGCAACGGCACTCAGCCCCCACCTTTTCTTTTACTGGCGCTTCTAGAACCGTCAGATTGGATTCTTAGAAGGGTTTGGTTCTCCTTTTTCTGTCGCTTATATAAGAGCTTGGGTAAGATAGTTAACCTGGAGCCCAGGGATTCTATTTCTTTTCTTTTCTTGGGGGGGGGGGGGACATCCCTGCCCTCTGGTGGTGGGAGTAGGAGGCCCAGCCTTTGCTCCTGTGGAGCCGCTGCTGGAATTGAACCTCCGTCCCAGTGGGCCGCAGTCCCGCGCACAACCACTACGCCACCGGGGCTCAGCCCGAGCCCAGGGGTTCTCATACGGGAATTACAACCACAGTCCTATTTTGTAGAATAGAGTCCTAGTGGCTACTCCGTGGCCGCTAACCTCAAGGCAAGTCATGTGAAACCACTACTTTCTGCTCCTGTCTCACACCCACCCGGGCGGCTTCCCGGTTCAACAAGGCCGCGAGGGGCCGGCGTGGCCTCGTGGGCAGGGGGAGGCCCCAGGCTCTCAGCTTGGTGCTCAGAGGAGGTGGGTGCATTGTAAGCACTTGACTCTCGCCCTCCACAGCTTCACCCCCGTCCCTCCAGTCTGGGGGTGGAATCCGGTTCCTGCCGTCTCACCCAGACATTGCCGCCCCAGACCTCTGCTCTAGAAGCCCTGGGGGTCCAACTGGTGGGCGCTTAGTCGCCAACCAAACTCACCCAGTGGCCCTGAGGGCAAGAAAAGAAAATCCGGCAACTGGCTCTGCCTAGAGAACACCCTATGGGGAAGTTCTCCTCAGACAAATGGGGTCACCATGAATGAGGCAGCACAGGGGGTGGTGTGTGAATGGCCGCGAGACCCGTTCCCAGGGAGGCTGGGGACATGTGCAGGCCCTAGGGAGCAGCTCTGACTCTGGATCTTGGCCTTGAGCATGGAGTGTTTGTGGAGAGGAGCGACAAGGTCAGCTGCTGGAGACCTTTCCAGAGCTGAAAGGAAGGCCCCCTCAGGATACTCACACAGGGCTGAGGGCGATGTGGAGAAGGGCCGGAGGGGGGGATGCAGGGCTTCTGTAGCACAGCTGGAGGTGGCCCCTGCAGGCGGCGGTGGGCACTCCGTCCTCTAAGGGAGGATGGCCCGCGGTTGACTAGCAGGCCCGAGCCTCAGTGGCCCTCAGAGGGTTTGCCTCGGCCAGACTCCTGGGAAGCACTTTGGTAGTGCAGCCAGCCAGACCTGGGTCGGCATGGCTACTCACTGGCCTCGACCCTCGGATGAAGGTGGCCGTTATGTCAAAGCTCAGCCCGTGTCTTTGAATGTTCTGGAACTCGGCTAACCAGGACGGAGCCCAAGGCCGAGCAGTCATGGGGAAACCGCGAGCGCATCGTCCCCACAGGCAGTGGAGAGCCGGGGTGTGAGGGAGGGCCCGGGGCTCTCACCCCTGGACCATTCTTTTTTTTTTCTGTGGGCATCACTGCTCTCCGGGGGTGGGAGTAGGAGGCCCAGCCCCACTGCTGGAATGGAACCTCCGTCCCAGTGGGCCGCAGTCCCGCGCACAACCACGCCGCCACCGGGGCTCAGCCCACCCCTGGACCATTCTGCGTGGTTCGGCAAGCTGCCCTGAAGGAGTTGAGGGCCGACCCATAGAGCCTGTCCCACCTCGAGTGGGCCCCTTGGCCTGATGGTCGAGCAGCACGGCCAGCAAGAGTGGTTCAGACCCATCAGCCGCCCCACTGCAGACAGGCGGGCTTTCGACTCCGAGTCAGTCTCACTCCAGGGGCGAGTGCCCTCTGCCCCCCAAGGCCCCTGCACGGAGCTGCCGTTGAACGGCACGGTTGAATGCAGCCTCTGTGCCATCCCCAGCGTGGTTCCACACGTCTCTGACCCTGCAGCTTTGGTCCTGGGAACTGGAACACTGGGTCCCGCGCGGTCTCCCTCCCTCTGGTCGCCATCACTTCCCAGGGCCTGGAGCTCTGGTCTGGGACGCGGCAGATGGGGGGCGGGGGTGTTCAGACCGGTGCCCTCCCCTCCCCCTCCCCAACTTCAAAGTCTCCGAAAAGGCCATGTCACTGCTGCTCTGACCCCACAGTGGCAGCTCTGTCCTTGGCTCGTGGCCGGCTCCAAACCGCAGAAGCTGCACACTGGCCGCGCAGCCCGCACGCAGCCTGCAGCTCGGAGGGTAAGTGCCAGCCTGCAGAGGCCTGTGAGGGAAGGAGGCTTTGCCCTCCAGGAGAGGTGGAAGGGCAGCGAGTGCTACAGGGTGAGCGAATAGAGGGGCTGTCTCAGGGCTAGGCTCGGAGATGGCACGAAGAACTTTGTCTGAAGACCAGTCCCTTGTGATCAGAGGCAGACATCTTCCCAGGATGAGGCCATGTTGGGCACGGTGGTGGAGGGGCTTAGCAAGTCACTCCATCCCCCCCCCGCCCCCCGGGGCTGAGGGAAATCAGTGGGGCTCTGTGGGGCTCCTCCTTTCAAGATTGGGCTGAAACTTAGGTGCCCTAGTTGCTCGTATGAGGTGAGGGTGGGGGGCACAGCTCTATGTGGGCTAGCAAGCAGAGGAACTGGGGTCACTAGCCCAAAGGGAGGGGGCTGACCAGTGTGAAGGACCGAAAACTGGCACCAGAAGTAAACGTGTCACTAAAGGGTTAATGTGCAAAATCGATGTTCAACCGATTGCACCCCAAACACCACCCAACCATTTACGCCTCTGGCATTATGCTTGATGGCCAGGGCTGGGGCTGCTCTGCAGCTCCCTCAGGAACAAATGCCACAGGGCAGTCTCAAGGCTAGCGGAGGCCCCCAAAGTTCAAGGCCTGTTAGTCCATCCTCATCCGAGGATTTTTCCAGCCGTTTTTCTTGGCTCAGGGATCAGACCCGTTGGAAGGGACGGGGGAGGGGGAAGCAGAAAAAACAGAAGTCAGGACTAGCTAGGCGGCAGATGTTAGAAGGAGGCGATGGGAAAATGGTGCTAGTGGCCTGGCCATTGGCGACAGGGCACCTGGGACATCGTCCACGTAGAGACTGAGTTGGGTATGGTGAGAGGTGGTCTTACCAGCTAACCCTCCCTCCCCACCCCTGGCTGAGAGTAATCGGGGCTCTGTGGGGTGCCTCCTTTCAGGATTGAGAAGCTTGGGTGCCCCCTTGCTAACCTGAGGGTGGGGCAGGATGTCTGCCAACAAAGGCTGGTGGGTGCCAACAGACGGTGAAGACACCGTGTCTGAGAAGCTCCTGAGGAAGACCAGGGAGTCTCCACTGGTCCCCATAGGTGAGTGGGGGCGGGAGGGATGGGGGGTGGTGTCTTCTCTCAGTGAGGCCATTTCTTCTAGTCCTTTCCAAAGGCGTAGGAGTAGGCGCAGAGGGTGGAGCCTTCACCAGCAGAAGGCACCAAGACCCAAGAAGGCACAGTAAAAGGAGAGTCGGGGGTGGGGTGGCAGCTGACCAGGTAGATTAGTGCACGGCCATGGGGAACATGCGCTGGGGCGGATGGGAAGGGTCCGAGGAGTGGCAGTTTGAAGCCCCTCCAGGGCTTTGTTCCTCCAGGTCCTGGGAGAGAAGGAAGACAGGATGGGGGAGCCCCCGGTGGCTGTTGCAGAGGGGCCAGGGCAGAGCTAGTGGGTCCTGGGGAGCTGTGATGCAGGCCATTTGTCCGAGGAGGGGTGCTGTCGTAAGGTAAGGGCATGCAAGAAACCACCTCCCAGTGGGTCTAATGCATCAGTTCACCTGGGTGCCCAGGCCCGTCATCAGGGCCACCGGGGTCATGTCTCTGTCCGCAGGCCTGGGAGGCTGCCTGGTGGTGGCGGCCTACAGGATTTACCGGCTGAAGGCACGTGGCCCCACCAAGATGTCCATCCATCTGATTCACACGCGCGTGGCGGCGCAGGCCTGTGCCGTGGGGGCCATGCTGCTGGGTGAGTATCTCGGTCCTGGGTGCTCACAGACCAGGCCTCGCCTGGCTGCATCCTGACTGTTGAGACTCTGACTTCCAGCCCCCCCCCCCCCTCCCGAGTTCTTGGTGCCTCACCCGGAGATCTATCCAGTGGTCCTTCCTTCCGACACCCCTGCCCCTGGACATGGGCCATTCCTTACCCGTCAGCCCTGGAGGTGAGAAACAGCACACAGCGGGACTTAAGTGGAATTTAGCTTCCACGCTGGAACAAAAGGCCCACAGCCTACTTACTGGCTGTGGTCAAAACCCACTGGCGACTCCGCTCTCCCAGGCCCCACACACCTGGCCTGCCTCCCTCCCAGTCTCCCGGCCGGAAAGCAGGGCTGTGGCGGTGCTTGGTAAGCTCTCAGAGGGGAGCTCCAGGGCGCAGGCCCAGAGGCTGGCTGCCCCGACAAGGGGCCAGGGGCTTGGGGCAGCAAAATGAGGGGCGGCTGGGCGGAGCGCCTGGCACTCTACAGCCGCCAGGGCATGGCACCTGGTCACAGACGGCGGGCCGAGGGTCTGACGGCCGGGGTGTCGTCCCCCCTTGCAGGCG
>PVJH01045179.1:0-12536 GCA_004026705.1 Nesogale talazaci
AAAAAACAAAGAGGCTCAATTTAAAGGCCATTACTATGCTAATGCGGCCGGGCGGGCGGTGATTAAGCGGCTGGGGCGGGCGGCGGCGGCTGGGGCGGGGCGCGGGGCGATCCGTTACCCACTAAACGGACCGGCGGGCGGCCGGGACGCGGGGACCCGGCGCTGGCCCCGATCCGCCGCCGCTTGCCCCCAGCCGGCCGGGGCCCGAGCGCACGGAGCCGACGCGGACCCAAGGCGGTGGGAGCGTAACTGGCCCCGCTCCTCCTCCCACCCTCCAGGGCCTCCTGCAAGAATTTCCCCTCCGGCAACGTTTCCCGCCCCTGAGCCAGGCGCTGCCCCCTCTGAGGAGCCCGTTTCTCGGGTCCATTTCGCAGGCCCCCAGAGGCCCCCCCAGCCGGGGGATAAGAGGTACCCACGCACGGTGCCGCAGCTCCGGGCAAAGTCAGGGGGGCGCAGCCAGGCCACTTAGTTGGGGGTGGGGGTACTGTTCTCCCGCTCCTAACCTCTGTCCCTTCTTTCTCCCCTGGGGCCGCCAGAAGGGCAGGTTCCAAGCCAGTCTGATCTGGGAACCCCCCACTCCCCAACCGTTTGGTCTAGATAGGAAAGGGATTCTTACTTCTTGGGGTCACCTGGAAGGCTTCATCAAACCCCTTGGAGTGAGACACCGGAGTGGTTCCTGGAAGGAGGGAGGGAGGAAGGGAGAGAGGGAGGGAGGGAGGTGAAGGAGGGAGGGTCACCTTAGTCCAGGTTTTGTGAAGAGACTGGTGGTGAGGTCCTTAGCCGTGGGGAAAACAAAGCTGGTGCTGTTTGGGGTATCAAGTGGACAGTGAAGGAGGAGAGGCTGCTTTACACCTCTGTGGAACGGAGTGGCTGGGTGGCAGGTTTTCAGGAGGATATGTGGAGTGAAGCGCACCCCAAGGATGAGGAGTGTGTGAAGAAACAGTCACAGGAACCTAAGGAGTTTTAACAAGAAGTGTGTGTGTGGGGGGGGACGGGGGTCCTCTGGGAGTGCGTCACTCTCTCTCTGGGTGTCAGGAAAGCAAGAAGAGACAGGCTTATTCTGTGGGATCCCCTTTGAACCTGAACCTTTGAGCCCAACATAAGACACCCCAAAGCTGCTTTGACTTCCTGGTTTTGACCCTGAGTCTGTTTTCATTAACTCTCTGGTCAAGGTTATGATACTAAACTTTGGGAGTTGGTGAATTTGAAAAATACCTTACCTGACCCCTACGGAGAGGAAGAAAGTGGTTCTGACCATCAGCAGCCAACAGTGCCAGGGCTCATGGTAAACTGTGCCCCTGCCTCCCCATCCTCTGGAGAGAATCTGTGATCATCTGTGGGCTCCAAGAAGAGCCCAGTCCCAATGACAGAGCGAACCTCCTGGAAAATAATTATCCTCCTCGAAGATAATTTAGTAAAATAAAAATGAAAATGGGAAAAAGTTGTAAATTATTTAACTGTGCTAGAAAGAAAATTGATCAAAAAAATTAAATTGCCTTAATGGAGTTTATTGCAGAAAACACGCGCTCAAAGGAAATATATCAATGTGGTGATAACTCTAATTAAAGTGCTAGGTACAGAGTGTCCAAAATCCTTGGGGTCCACATGGTAGGGCAAAAGCATAACCTTGGTTATGTACTCCCGGCATCTTCCTTCTCAGACCCCCTCACTCACTCCGGGAATGCCTTGTTCCCAGGCTATGGCTGCACCAGGAGCTCTCTAAGTGCAGTGACCCAGTGCCTTGTTGCCTGCTCATTCTCCATCACCTAGCACAGCTCTTGACCAGAACGGGGGTTTGGTGAATGCTTATGGAATCAACAAACCTTACAGTGAAACACTAAGGCTACTGTTTTGACTTCTTCTAGAGGAGGAATCATGGTACCGGGTCTGGAACAGATGAGTACCTCCTACACATTGGGTGAATGCATGCCTGGGTGGATGCTTGCTTGCATGGTTGAGAAGGTGATGGGTGGATAGATGGTAAATGAATGGCTAGGAAAATGGAAGCCTGGTTGACTGGCTAGCCATTTGGATGGGTCAATAAATGGGTGGGTGGGTAAGTAGATAAATAGATGGATTAATAGGAATGCAACTATTCATAGCTCAACATTCAGGGAAGACTTTCTCTTGCTCACTTACACTCCAACCTGACTGGCTGCGTTAGTCCAGGTAGACTAGAGAAACAAATTCATAGACATGCACATGCATATCAGAAAGAGGTTTATGTACAGGAGCAATTGAATATTGAGAAAACATCCCAGCCCAGTCCGAATCAAGTCCATAAGTCTGATATTAGCCCATAGGTCTGATACCAATTTATAAAGTTTTCTTCAAGCTCATGAAACACATGCCATGACGCCGAATGGAGGAAGATTACAGGTCAGTAGATGAAAAGTCTTGTGAATCCAGAGGCTGTAGAAACATCTCAGTGCTGCCAGGGATCTCACACAGAGACCTCATTGGCTCTTTCTGATTGACAGCCTAGACTCCACCTCTGAATCCTCAAATTGACAGCAGATGATCTAACTACCACACTGGCCCACTGTCTCCCTAATCTTGAACTTGACCTCCATTGTCCCCTCCAATGTTTGCTGCTTCAAATATTTTCTCCCAGAAAGGTCTCTCTGCTTGCTTCTATGTCCTTACAGAGCCTGGGCACACACCTGTCCCCGGTTCAGCCTACCACTTCTCCCATGGAAAGCTCTGTCGTTTGCTAAAAGTTTTCTTCTCCAGGTGAGAGAGGAGCTTTGCCTTCTTCAGGTTAGAGAAGACCATCAAGTTCGATTCTGGATTCCCCCAACCATCTCTGGTCACCTGTCTCTAGTCCTGACCTATTCTGGCCAAGCACGAACCCTGGAGTCAAATCCAATGGTCTTGGTGTCAGAGTGTCTCATTTTCCACTCGTATTGTCCACCCTGTGACCTGCCACAGCCCCTACCTCTCCAGCTTCAGCCCCGATCATGGGTCCTCTCACTCAGAGCTATTTGGAGGAAGTGTCCAGGATCAAGGTGGTGGAGGCAGGAGAGTCAGGAAGCCACCTGGAACACGAAACACCAGGGAAGAGAGAGGAAACAGGAGTTCTGGAGCCTGAATGGGGGTCCCAGCTTTGAACTAAGCAGCTGTATGACCCTCTCCATGTATCACTTCTTTCCCTTGTAAAATAAGAGTGGCAGTACCTGTCTCCCTGGAGCCTTATGGGGAGTCATTCCTGTGCAGATAAGCCCCAGGGCTTGGTGGGAAGCATTAAATGCTAGTTCATAATAATTGCTGCTAGATTTGGCAACCAGGCACTATGATCTCGGCAAGGATGAAGGGCAGGAACCTAAAAGCAGCTCAAAGGGGCTTGATGAACAGATGGGAGGAAGAAGCCCCAACTGTGGGCCCAGCCCAGGGCCTGGCTTATAGTCAGGGCTCAATAAATGTGAGATGAATGTTTTGCCAGTGCATGGAACAGAAAGAAGAGGGAGGAGAATCAGCCTAAGGGTTAATGAAATAATATGGACAAAGCCTTTTAGCTGGCCCAGAAAACATATTTAACAAATGGCATCAGACTCTCTGTGGCCCATTGGCTCAGGCTTTCTGGCAGTTCCTCTGCCCTGGACTAGGGCCTCATGCTGGGCTAGAAGGGGCGCATGGGAAAATGGTCAGAGGGACCCAATGTGTCATCCCCCACCTGCTTTATACCAGTGTCTTTCCCTGATGGCAGAAAGATGCCTTTCTGGTACCAGGGAAACCCGATCTCTAGAGGACCCCTTTCCCCCCTCATTCACTCACTGTCATGGAGTGACATAGTGGCTCTAGCACCCCCAAATGACAAGGGAGCAGGAGTCAAAGTCCCAGGTGACTAGTCATCCAGGGCCTAACTCTTGAGCACAGCAGCTCCTTCTGAAGACCCGAGTGGGAGTAAGGCAGCTCTCCCTGAGTGTTTGTGTGTCCTGGCAACTCCTGATTGGTCCTCTCCAGAACACATCCACACGACTGATTAGATTAGAGGGCAGCTCAGACTTCACACATCCAGAACTGTACCCCCAATTCTCCTCTCCCTCACCCCCATGCCAACTGTTCTTGCTCCTCTCTTCTCCATTTCATTTCATGACAACCCCACCCTTCCAGTTGCTCCAGTCCCCAAACTCAAACCTCATCCCTGCCTCTGTTTCTCTCACAACCTCCTGTGTCCTGTCCCTCCTCCTTTCAAAATGCACCCGTGGTGGATGGTGGGGCAGCCTCTCCTGCTCTCAGGAGTGGGAGTGCCCCAAGCCCAACCTGGCTGATTGCAATAACTTTCAACGCCTCCCCCATGCTCTTCTCCCTGCGGCTGCCAGAGAGATCGGTGAAAATGTCAGTCAGATCACGTCTCCCTCTGCTCACAACCCGCCCAGGCTCCCATCTCACTTGAGGGAAGGCCTCATCTGTCCCCCATCTGTCCCTCATCCCCATTCTTCCTTGCCCCAGCTTCCTACCCCTTCACCCCTGGCTCCTCTGCTCACTCAGCAGCCTCTGACCCCAGGCCCACCCTCCCCAGGGCCTTTGCACTTGCTGTTCCCTTTGCTTGGACCCTCCTGTCCACAGGCATCGGTGGGTGGACAACCTCCCTGGCCTTGTTCAAGTGTCAGGTCTCAGTCACGACTGCCTTTCCTAAACTTGCAGCCCCCATGACCCCCTCTGCTCTTTGGGTCTCATTTTTCTCTGTCACTTTGTCACCCTCTATTACACTCTGTATTCTGCAGATTGATCCCCCTAGTGCCCTGTCCCAGATCCATTCGACAGGGAGCTCCTTGGGGCGCAGACCGACCATGGCCCTTGGACTCCCTTGCTTCATCCCGGCCCACCGGCCAGTACCGTGCACATAGTAGGAGCTAAATAAACATTCGTGGCATCAACCGAACGTGTGCATGCCTGGGCCGGCTGGCCGCGGAATGGTCCCGGGGCTCCCGGCTGTGCCCGCCCCTCCCTGCCACTGGCCCGTGACCTCCAGCCTCAGCCAGGGCCTCCCGACAGCGTCCCAGGCCGGATCAAAGGGCCCAGGAGGCGGCAGCCCCGCACAGCTGTGTCTGCGCGGCCGCCCGCAGGAAGCACCGGGGCAGCCCTCGCGGCAGGCCCGGCCCCGGCCCGGCGAGGCTGCCGAGAGGCCCTGCGAGGCGCGCGCGCGCCGGCGGCGAACGGCCAGAGCGCCCGGCTCCGCCGCGCATTCCAGCCGCGTGATTGACGCGCGCACCGGGCCCCCGCCTGCGGCTCCCGCCGCCCGCCCGGCCGGCCCGCCGCCGCCGCCGCATCAAAGCAGATGTTTGCAGCTGGTTTGAGTTGGATCCCCATCAACAGGCCCCTTTTTGTCTCAAAATAAAAAACAGCTCCGCCCGGAATGATAAGGGCGCGGCAGGCACTGGGGGAGATGTCATCGTCTGGGACAGGGAGGAGACCCGGGCGGCAGCTCCCTCGGCCTGCTCCCACCCCATCAGCTCCTCCAAGTGGCACGGCAGGCAGGCCCTGGCGTCCTCAACGGGACCCCTAAGAGTGCCCAGGGGCCCACTGTCCCCCAACTCCTGTGAACTCTCACTTCAGGCCTGGTCCCAAAGGTCACCCCTCCCTGCTCACCCCCTATGTGCAGGGCCAGACCCTGGTGCTCCACAGCGGGGCCCTGATGGAAGCCAGGAGGGACCAATGCCTAGAAGGTGGGGACTGTCACCCCCCCACCCCCACCCCAATTTGCAGCTAAGGTTCAGAGAATGGAGGTGGCTTCACACTCATCCCTCTGCCTCCAGAGCCCGTTCTTCATCTCCTTCAGGAACCGCCCCCCCCCCTTGCCACGCCACCCCTTCAAGATCACTGAGGGTGCCCCTTCCCTGCACATGTCCTGCCATGCCAGTTTCCAGGGCACAGCTAGATCTGAGGCTCCCCCTGGTATCTTGAACGTGTCTCATAGTCAGCCTCTATGGGTTTTGCTGCGGGTGTAACCAGAGCCCCAAAGGTTGGTGGTTTGAAAACACCAGCCCTTCCACAGGAGAAAAAAGAGGCCTTCTACTCCCGTAAAAAGAGACTGTCTTGGAAACTCATTGGAGCAGTTCTGCTCTGCCCTAGAGACTGCTCAGAGTAGGCACCCCCGGGGGTGGCAAGGAGTTAGAGTATAGCCGGTGAGGACAGGTGGGCGGTGGTTCCAAGGAGCGGGGAGGAGGAGGCTTCAGGGGCTGTGGGGCTTGGGCCTGCATAAGTCCTAAAAGACATCAGACCCAGAATCGCCCGCCCTCCCTCCCCCACGTGGCCGTGGATAAAGCCTGGCAGATGTCCATACCGGCCAAGGGGCACACACAGCAAGAGCATACCCCCAGTGATCTGAGCAGGTGAGGAAGAGAACATTCTAGGGCCTGCATGCCAGGGGGACCATGGTGAAGTCCAGACCGGGGGTGGGAAGGGGAGCCTGGACCTGTGGAGGTCACCACAAAGCTGGGCACAAGGCTAGACTTGTCATGGGGCCAAAATCTCTCTGGAACCTCAATCCTCTAACAGAGGTGTCGGCAAACTGTGGCCCATGAGCCATAGGCTGCTCTTTCAGTGTAAATGTGTGGCTCTCAAGTCAGATTGAAAACATTTGAAGGTTATTATTTTCAGGTCACGGTGATTTCATGTGTTTGGTAAAAAACATATTTAAGGCTCTTGAGCAATTTTAAAGTTGCTAGGAGGGACAGGATTGGCTCTTCAGTCTCAAGAGTTTGCCGACCCCTAACCTAACAGAAAGCACTTTACCAATAAGAAATTAAGCAACCTGATTCCAAGTTAGGGCGTTATCAAGTTTGAGGGGATGGGGTGGGGAGAGATACATTTACTTATCTTGTTAGATTGTGGCATTCTTGGACCATCGAAAGTGACGCACCCAATATTCTTTTGTCCTACCTACCTGCCCATTCTCATTTCTCAACACAGGTAGCCCATTCGTTCAACTCCTCCTTCATACTAGCACCTGGGGTGGGGGTGGGGGGCAGGGGAGTTAACACAGCCCCTGGTGTTTTGCTCTATGGGGACTTAAAACACACACACACACACACACACCAACAGCTGGAGAGTGACAGAGTCTGCTGGGCATTGAGGGAGGCTTCAAAGAGAAGGCGACTCTTGAATTGGGTCTTGAAGGATGAAGAGGAGTTCACCAGGAAGGAAAAGGAAGAGGGAGAGCAGATCAGACCTGGACTGGGCAGGCAGACAGGCGGAATGTTTAAGTGCTAAGGAGGCAGAAAGAGACGTGCTTGTTCCAGGAGTGAGGAGAAACTTGGGTAGATGAGCACAAGAGCCTGAGGCCAGGTGTGACAGGTCCAGAGGTGGGGGTGGAGGGGGCTTGAGTGCCATGACCAGGTCCTTGAGCAGTCTAGTCTCAAGTGTCTGGGTGGGTGCTCTCGGACACTGAGAAGTGTAGAAGGCATGTGATCTCATTTTCTTGATGAGCTGGCTAACCGAGACTCTGGCTGTTTCTTCTCCAAGGAACCGGGAGGGAGCACTGTCCACTAATCGGCAGAGCGGTGGTTATGGAGTGGCAGGTGGGGACAGAAGGCTGACTGGGGGGAGGCCCGGGTGGTTGTAAGGTCAGGGCATAACTGTGATGGGGTGGAGCATGCGTGGTGCTGGATGGAAGTCTTGGGGAGATGATGGCAAGGGTCACAGTCCCCATTCGCTGAGCTCTGTAAGGCTGGCTTTGGGAGATGGCCTCTATTGGCATCCCAGTTGGGCTGACCGGGAAACTGAGGTTCAAAGAGGAAAAGGGCCTCCCACAAAGTCTGTCTCAGGATCCCAAGTCTGGTGCATGCTCCTGGTCCCTAAGATCTGGGGAGGAAGACCTCTGCAGAGAGGTGGGATGTCTCCAGGACGCCAGGAAGCCAGTTTTACTGAAGCTGAAAGCCAAAGAGGCTGCCACGACTTCCGTCCCTGCAGCTGCGGATGGTGTAAGAGAAATGAATTAATCAGATTTATAATCCATGTTCAAATGCTCTAGAAAAATTGGTTTTCAGAGTTTTGTTTATTAGTTTTATGAGTTTAATAAATTGGGCATTAAACGGCTAGACCAATACACTCTCAGGGGATGTAGATGAATAGTCTCACAGCCTGGGACTCTTCAGGAAAAGGATGTCCCTACACATGGGATTTCTTTTATTTCTTCCTTTCCTTTTTTTTTTTAACTTCATAATCACAGATGATCCCACCAGGGGTGGAATGGGAGGTAGGGTAAGATGTGGAGTCAGGGGTGGGGTGGGGGAGGGGAGTATGATTTTTAACACATAGGCACACACTCTGCTCTATCTCTGGGGCCAGACTCCTGCTGGGCAGTGTGGACTCAGGGTGAATGGGGGTCCCTGCCCTAGGAACTTCACGGTCAGATATGGTCCCAGAATACCACAGAGTACGGGCACTGGGCATGCGCAGCAAGAAGGGAGAGGCCAGTGGGGATGCACTGGGAGACCTTCATCAGGGACCTGCCCTTTACTCCCAGGCTGTGCCCTGATCTGTGAAATGGGATAGAAGCAGCATCTTCCTTTCCGGTTCTGGAGGGTTGGCTGAGCTGATACAGGTGGAAGGTGCCTCAGGTTAGCGTCACCCAATAAGCATCAAGAAGACAGGCAGGAGGGGAAGGCTGTGTATCAGCAGAGGCTCCAGGGCAGCGGGAAGGGTGGACCCTGTCCCCATGGTGACTGTGAGAGGGAGGGGATGCTGGGAGCTGTAGGCTCTGTGTCAGAGAGGCTGTTCCCCGAACTCACCAAGACCCAAGGGGTCAACAGAAGCATTTTGGAGATGCAGACAGGGGTGGCGTGGGACAGAGGCAAGGCAGCTTACGGTGAGTGGTGGGCTCCTTGGAGATATTGGGTATGCTGCCAGGGGCCCTCCAGTGCCCACACCAAACCAAGCCACAGCCTCTGAGTCCATTTTGACTGCCAGGGACCCTAGAAAGGCTTCCGAGGCTTGTAGTGTGTTATGGGAGCAGGCAGCCTCATCTTTCTCTCCGCAGAGTAGCTGGTGGGTTTGAACCACCAACTTCGTGGCCAGCCGCCCCACTCTGGGTCGGCACAATCATTCCCATTTCACAGATGAGCAATGTGAGGCTCTGAAAGGTTAAGTGCCTTGTCCAAGGTCACACCGCAAGAAAGTTATAGAACTAGAATGAAACCCCAGGACCTTCTCTCCCTTCCCACAGCTACCCACAATGCCCCCACGCCTATAAGACCAGGTTTGGGATCAGGACTGACTAAAGCAGTGCAGCATTCACGCACCTCAGTGTGTGTAGGACCCCGGGGTTCCGCTCTGAAGGTGGCCACGGCAGAAGGGGGAGCAGGGAAGCTGGCCCAGAGTCCTCTGGGAAGGGCTATCGTGGGGACGAGGAGAGGGAGGTATCCACTTTAGACTAACTACCGAGCCCTTCCTGGAGGAAGTGATGCCCAGGGGAAATCTTGACTCACAGGAGTTTGCCAGCAAAAAGTTTGGCAGGGTGGGGTGGGGTGGGGTGGGGGAGAGATGGTGTTCTAGGCTGTAAAGGCAGCAAAAGCTGTGGTGTGTGTGTGTGTGTGTGTGTGTGTGTGTGTGTGTGTGATGTCAAGTACCCACAAGCCCATGTGGCTGAGGTGTGAGGCAGCTGCCCCCTGGATTGGTGGCCATCAGATGAGGATGAGGGTGGGAGAAGGGACAGGAGAAGACAGAATAGATAGCTAGATAGAGTGGAAGCCTCCTGGCCCATCCGCCCCTGTTTCCTGAAGAAACACATGCATCTCAAATCCTCAGCATCATTCTGAGGCTTGGGAACTCTCACCCCCATCCTTGAAGAAATGGAGACCATGACCTACCCACGGCCACAGTGCTGACCAGTGGGTCAGTCCGGATGGAAATCAGGACCTGAACTCCAATCTCAGTGGACTTTTCCTCTCTGCAGGGGCCTTTCCTGCCAGACAAGGCAGGCGGAAGGCCTGGGGACCAACTCACCATGTCCTGTCAGGACTTGCAGTGGCCTGCCCCCAGCCTCATGCAGCCCATCCGAGGGCTCGCAGGGCACAGATGCTCCTTGCATCTGCACCTTGCCAAGCGGGCAGTGTGATCAAGCCCATTATACAGACGCAAATGCTGAGGGTCCGAGAGAACTATCCGCCCAGTCACCGGCCAGCTCGTGGCGAAATCTGGCCTTGAACGCCAACCCCGATGTCAACTCTGACGGCTCAGTGGCTGAGTCTGGGAAGTGGAGGGGGGGGATGGAGGGAGGGGAGGGGGGCTTGAGGAGAGGAGGGAACCCTGCAGGTGCCCCCCCAGCTCCTCCCACCCCCACAGTTAGCATGCAGACAAAGGCAGTACGGTAATTGGGAGCGAGTATTTCATGGCGTCCCCCCCGATGTTTTATTGGGTGGAGAGATGCTCAGAGACCAGACGAATGGCGCATTCCCTGTATAAAGTGCACGCGGTTTGTTTTATTTCCCGAGTTTTTGCAATCTAGATAACAGATGACGCCCCCAGTGGCTGGCGCTGCCTCCGTAATGGCGGCGCAGAGCCTTTGGAGAAGTATTAATAATAGATTGTGTTGATGAGCTTGGAGAAAGTAGCAATCGACCCCCTGCTGCCAAGGCATTAGCGCGGCTGTTCCGAGCGCAGCCCGCCACGCACGGTGGTGGGGACTGCTCAAATGCAGGTCACCCACTCTGCCGCCCGCCCCCTCCTGCCCCAGAAGGCCTTCCAGCTGGACCTGTCCACTGCTGGGCCACAGAGGCTGCAGGCTCATTGGGGCTCCCAGGTCAGGAGGTCGAGTGTGGAGAGGACACAGAGGGACAGTGGGCAGGGAGTGGCGGGCGGTGGGGTGGGGGCTGGAGTTGGGCAGGACCATCCTCTCTGACAGAGAAAGCACCCCTAGGCTCCTGCCCCAGCCCCGTCCCTTAGAGTCCGAGAATCAGAATGGTAGTGGGCTGACCATCCGGGCCTGAGGGTGCAGAGTCCCAAGGTCAAGTCAGCGCGGAGCTCCAGCCCCCCGCTCTGCTGGTCGGTTCTGTGCACCTGCTGCAGGAGGGGGCAGTCCGAGGAAAGTGGTGGTGTGGTGTGTTGTGGGGGGCAGCTCGGAATGCAGAGCTCAGCCTGGGTGTGGCCGTGCCTCAGCCTACCCCCTTCCCCAGGGGGGCTCAGTGGACTGGGGCCTCCTTGAAGATTTGGCAGAGCCAGGTCCCACAGTGTGTGTGTGAAAGCCTGTGGAGTTGGGGGCTGACAGTGACACCCATGGTCCCACCACTGTCATACGAGACTCACACATCTTGTTAAAACCCGCCGGTACCCCTGACTCCTCAGCACAGCCCTCTGAGGGAGGTCCTGGTGACATCCCCACTTTGCAGCAGCGGGAACTGAGGGAAACAAGAGGAGGAGCCTTTCCAGAGGGGCGGGCATTGGAATCGGGCCCTTGCAGGGTGAGTAGGAGCTTGCTGGGTTGAGTAGAGGTAGGTGGCAGGGGTCACCGGGACGGCTCTTGCCCATGCTGGGGTGGCAGGCGGAGCTACAGTGGCCCTGTCCGTGGCGTCGCGGACCCCCCCTCACCCCCCCCCCACTCCTGGTTTCGCCGTAGGCGGCGCTGATGGCAGCCCCGGGAAGCAGGCAGGCCGAGTGCCTCGCATTTATGGCCGTTTCTGTTCCAGAACCGATTAGCAGAGAATTGCAGCTGTAATCTGTGCCCGCGATGGCGGGCCATAAAGAGGGATGGGATGCGCGCAGCACTCCCAAGGTGGCGCCCGCAGACGTGGCCCAGGGACGCGGGGAATGAAAAATGGTTTTAATTCCCTCCCAGCAGCAATAATTTGATTCTTCATAAATTTTTCCATCAAAGTGTGGTTGAGGCTGAGTTCCCACAGAGTGGGGCACGTGACCCGGGGTGGGGGGGAGCGGCCGGGAGGTGTGGTCAGCGGGTCCGGGGAGAGGAGGGGGCCACACCGCCACGGCCGCCCACCCGCCCCCCAGCACAGACCCCGCCCAGCTTTGTCTGGGGAGGTGGCACCACGCATGCGCGGTCAGGAGAAACCAGTTCAGACCCAGTCTCAAGAGCCCGCGGGGTCGTTTTCTTCCCATGTGACCCGGAGTTAGCGGCCCCCCCCTCTCAGCAGCCGTGCCTCAGTGTGCTCGTCTCTAAAATGGGGTGAATAGCCACTCCTGTCTCCGGGCACGGTCCCAGGGTGAACTCGCTTCTGCAAGCAAAGTGCTCAGGCGAGTGGCTGGCGTGCGAGGACGGTGGCAGACGTGCCCGGGCTGACCAAGGCCGGGGGCAGAACAAGGACTAGTCCGGGGTCACCGTGAGGGTGCACGGGACACAATCAATACGGGCTGATCCCAGGGGCCGCAGACCGGGTGGGGAGCCAAGGCTTGTAGGAGACGGGCACGGACTGCAGGCTCGGGAGCGTGGAGGTTCTACGGAAGCCGTGGAGGAATCCAGATGCAGCGTCATCACACGTGGGCTTTCCGAAGACCCCTCCCTCTGCCTTCTGGGTGGAGAGCGGGCTGGAGGGGCCCGACTGGGGCCAGAAGCCCAGCACGGAGGTCGGAGACTGAGGCAG
>PVJH01045180.1:0-12522 GCA_004026705.1 Nesogale talazaci
AGAGTGATAAATGGCAGTACATGGAGGGGGGAAAGCCGGACCAGGAAAGCAATGACGTATGAACACCCAAAAGAAGACAAGGAGAAGGGCAACTTCTGAACTGTGGTGCTGGCGAGGAACGCCCAGTGTCCCTTGTGCTGTCCCAAGAGGGGACAGCGCAGCCTTAGAGGAAAAGCAACCAGAATTTTCCTTAGGAGAGAGAGTGGGGAGACTTTGGCTCACATACTCGGGCAAGTGGTGGGAAGAGGCCAGTGGACGGGCAGGTGGTGAAAGCGGCCAGTGGGCAAACATGAGGGAAAACCCAGCATGCTGCCGGGCTGACAAGAGAGCCACCACAATGGGCTTGGGCACGTTGACAATCGTGTCATGGGCATGGGAGCGGGCAGCATCACGTTCTGCTACACACAAGGCCTCCGTGCCTCACAGCCAGCTCTGACTGCCACCGACCTCACGGTTGGGACCTAGCCCAAGAAGGGGCTTGTTGCACCCTGGTCCTCACACCTCGGAAACCACCAGCACTTAGGGTCCCCACTGGGATCGAGTGGGCAGCCATAAAACACACCCACGGGAAGAAGTCGTCTAGTCGTCTCTCTTTGGGAGTCTGGGGCGGTGGAAGTAGCACAGAAAGAGGGTAGGGACAGAACTGCATTCTGGGAACACAAGTCTAGGAACCATCTGCTGTCTGATTGCCATGTCAGTAATCTCTCTGGGCCGAATCAGATGGAGCCCCACAATATCAAGAGCCCTCTGAGAGGGCTTGGCACCCAGCTTTCCCTCCACCTTCTTCCCACCAGGTGTGCCATGCTCCTCTAAAACCTCCGCCCCGGAGCAGCCGGCCCTGTGCAGTCTCAGCTCCTACCTCGGCTCACCTTGGCCAGCCACACACCTGGGCTTTGTGTCCCTGGAAGAGTGTACTCGGAGAGGACCGGCTGTGACAGTAGGGAGGTCCAGCTCTCCTTCCCCTCTCTCCATGCCCCCCTGAGGTGCATCCATCTGTCGAAAATAGTTCTGCTCCCTACCCAGGAGCAGAGCTGGGCTCCCCAAGCAGAATCCCCATCTGGAGGGCTGAGTCCTTTTGAGCTGCCCCAGAATACAGATCGCGCGCGCGCACACACGCATACACACATATACCCCAGTCCTGCCTGCCTACCCCCACCCCCTTCCTTGTCCTGAGGCAGAGGAGGGGGTGGAGGGGTGAGAGGAACAAAGCTGGCTGCCGCAGACAGCAGAAGCCTTCCTGCCGGGGAGAGGCGGCCGCCTTCCCCACTGATAACTTAATGACTCTGGCACATTTTCATCAGCCCAACTTGGAGCACGCAGTGGGTATCTGAGCCAGTGGTTTCCGAGAGACGGAAAGCAATTACGGGATGAGCGTCCATGAGAAAAGCCTGGGCCTTGGGAGTCGCTGGGCCTGCAACTCCTTCCCAGCTCTGCCCTGGGCCCTCACAGGCAACGGAGGGGAGCAAACTGGCCCTCTCTGCCGCCCAGGGACTCGCTGCCTCCTGGGGTCTGTTGCTTGCACCGATGGCCAATCTCTCCACCACCCTAGAGGACATGATGGGATCCCCACATTGCAGGTGAAGAAAATGACTTTTAGGAAGTTACGCTGGCAGAGGCAGGACGCGGACTGAGGTCTCTGCGACGCTGAAGCGAGATGCTGGAAAAGACAGTGTCTCTGCTGTGCATATCTGACCTGATTTGACCAGCAGGAGGCACTGTCAGGAGAAGGCACGGTGTGAAGGGAGGGAGAGGGAAGGGTCGTTTGCACCCGTCCTTCTTGCTTTAGGTCTGTGGGTCTGGTCTGCTCACCGAGGGGGGAGATTCGGACCCTTCCAGGGATACCATTGGTGCCCGTAAAGATGACACAAAAATCTTGGGGGGCCGTTCTCCTCTGTCACCACGGGTTACTATGAACTGTAATGAAGTCCACAGTGGGTTGAGTCAGGGACTCTGCTTTGCCGCCCACCCACCCCCACCCCCATTTATGCTGGTGCAGCACTTATGCCCTCTGGGGGTACAGTCCCAGTGGACAACCCACAGCTCTGGTCCCCACTGATCCTGAAGCCCCTGGTGTGCGGGGCTCCAGCTGGGGGAGAGCTTCGCATCGACTATGCCCCGGAGACCTTTCCCCTAGCTGCACCTGCATGATCCTTCCTTCAACCAATCAGCTGTCACTCACTTCACAGAGTGGAATCCTCCACCTTCCTCCACCGAGACAGCTGCAAAGGGAGTCCACCTGGACAGGAGACTCGCCCCCCCTCTGGAAACCAGAACCAAACTGACTGCCCTGGAATCGATTCGGAGTCAGAGTGACCCTGCAGGAGAGGGGAGAACTGCCCCTGTGGGTTTCTGAGGCTGGGGCTGGAGAGCCTCGACTTTCTCCTGCAGAGAGGCTGTTGGTTTTGAACTGAGTCCACCAAATAACCCATGATGCCCCCAGGGCTCCTTCCCACACTCCCAGAGTGCTTTGGATGGAAGCTTAGGGCTCGGCGTGCCTCCAATCAGCCCTCGGTCCTCTCTCCACAGAAGCACCGGTAGGGATGGAGGATGCCTGCACCCGCCAGAGGCTCCACCTCCAAGTGCAGAGAAGCACAGGAGAGAAATGCCCCAGCAGGGACTCTCGGCTGGCTGCCCTGTGGAGAAGGCCGGTTGGGATCATGGCTCAGGCCAGGGTACACGGATGGGGCTGCTGAACTCAGCAATCCTAAAAGGCCCGCGTGGTTACAAAGCCCAAAGTCCTGAAATCCAGGCCCCGAGTCCAGCACCCTCTAGACCAGTGGTTCTCAACCTTCCTAATGCCGCTACCCTTTCACACAGTTCCTTATGAAGTGGTGACCTCCCCCAACCATAAAACTATTTTCATTGCTACTTCGTCGCTGCCAATGTTACGACTGTGAATTACCAGGAGACCCCTGTGAAAGGGGTGACGACCCACAGGTTGAGAAGCGGTGCACTAGCCCCTCCTTTCAGATAAATTCAGGCCCTCCGGCGCCCACCCCCCCTCACAGCCAGGAGGCCAGCAGCATGAGTGACCCTCATGAGCCAGGGGAGGTTGGCCCTGACTCTGAAAGGAACCAACAATACACTCTTGGACCAATCCCACGCCTTTCCAGACCCTGGACTCCTCGCTAATAAATGGTGGGGGTCGGACCAGACAACCTCTAGTCCTCCGCCAACTGCTTCCTCTGGGTCTTCCAAGAGCTGGATATCTCTGAAAAGGTGTGATTCCTTCAACAGCAACTGAAAATGAAGACCCAGGACAGTGTGTGTGTGTGTATGGGGGGGGGGGGGGGAGGGCAGAGAGTAGGAGGCAGGCTCGCAGCTACAGGATCTGCAGGGAGCTGGGTCCGCGCTTGTTCCCACCACACTAGCCAACCTGAAGTTGCCTTCCTGGGCTTCACTGCCCCTTCCAGGCCACCCTTGAAGCTTGTTTCCAGCAGAATTCTC
This sequence comes from Nesogale talazaci, assembly GCA_004026705.1. Classification (NCBI taxonomy): domain Eukaryota; kingdom Metazoa; phylum Chordata; class Mammalia; order Afrosoricida; family Tenrecidae; genus Nesogale; species Nesogale talazaci. The sequence continues at coordinate 3,448 of PVJH01045180.1, forward strand.
CTGAACAGGAACAACGAACGGGGACTAGGAGAAGGAGGTGGCGGCTCCTGAAGCCATACTCCTCGGGGGACTGACCCTGATCTGTGTATTGGGGGTGGGGGAAGAGAGAGGGGGCCCTGAACATATCCATGAGTGCTCTGACAAAGCAAACACAAGCACTGCCACGGAAACCAATGCTAACTCCCTCAGAGCAACCCTAAAGGACGGGGGGGACGACAGTCTGTGGGGATTTCCCGCGCTGTCCTACCAAAAGCAGCTGGTGGCATCAAACGACCTTGAGGAGCACAGCTCAACTGGTAACCACTAGGCCACCAGGAAGCACACCGCTGCACACCAAGCCTTTCCTTTCAAAATATTCTTTTTTTTTTTTTTTGGCATCGCTGCCCTCTGGTGGTCGTGGGAGCTACCCAGCGCTGCTCCTGAGAGCCGCCACTAGATTTGAACCGCCAAGCCCACGGGCCACAGTCCTGCACTCGACCACTGACGCCACCGGAGCTCAGCCTTAAAGTATTATTTGTGATCCCTGCGGAGTAAAACAGAAGCTCTATGTCACCATACAGCACACTTCTCGTGGCTGTCCACTCCCATAGAGTCACATCTTGGAAACACGCGGGGACAGTTTTACCGGGTGCTCTGAGGTCCCAGAAGACAGCCTCACCTTGCTGGGAGAACAGCCAGACACCGCCACTTCAGACCAGCTACTGAGACACTGAGACAAGGCAGGCAGCGATCACTATTGCCAGCGATGTGGAAACAGAGTCGGACTGTTAGCAAATGCTGTAGGCTGAGCGGACTCAAACCCACCACCGCCAGGCACGGGTAATTACCAGGGATTGAAATGCAGGAGTCAGAAGCAGAGAAAAGGGAACAGTCGTTGGAAAATGGGCCTTGTTGATAGAAACAAGAAAAGAGATCACATGTAGACCAAACGATGCTTGTTCAAAGAACACACGGCCGTGCTGAGTGGCTGAGAACCCGCAAAGACGTGTGTCCGTCCACCATACTCATTCGATCCATGTGCCGCACGCGTCGTCCGAGAGGCTGGACTATGTGGAGAAGAATGTGGCGTCGGGAGCAGCAGATGGCACAAGCAGAGGCCTTGCGTGCCTACTGCAGCAGGGACTGCCCTGCAACAGTGAGAGCAGAAATCCTCACAACTGAGCCAGTAAAGAAGGGACTGAAGTGGCCAAGGGTCCTCTCTGACTTGGATCCCCAAGTCACACAATGGAGGCCGCGGCCAAGAAGCCACCCGGCATAGTGGGAAAGGGCATCTCGATGGTAAAGTGGGGGGTTCAGGAAAAAAAATGGAAGAGCCTCGAGGAAGTCGACTGGCACAGTGGCTGCAACCATGGGTTCAAACACAGAGGTTGGAAGGATGGAGCAGGACAAGGCAGTAGTTCGTTCTGTTGTACATTAAGCTATTATGAGTCGGAACGGACTCAAGGGTATGACCAGCCGCAGCCACCTTGACACTCCCCAAACCAAAGCAGTGTGGGTGTCGCTGGCAGCGGTTTCTGTCCTGCTGGGTGTCAGATTCACTGTGACCTGTGGCAAGCTCCTTAAATCTGTCACCTACACCTCAGGTTCCTTGTCTGTGAAATGGGACAAGAAGGGACTATACTTCATCTAGGTGCCATGAGGAATGTCTGCGTCTATTCTCATAGAATGCTAAGCCTGTCCCTGGCACAGCATCCTGATGATTAATTAGAAGAGCCCGACATCTTCCGCAGCAGAGTGGAGACCCACGTGAAATGCTACAGTAGCAGCATAGTCTTCACTTGGTAGAAGAGGAGTAACTATTGGAACCCCATCTGTGAACCAGGAAGCAAGCTTGCTGTTTTACATGTGGTCTCATTTCGTGCTCCTGGAACCCCTCTAGCATGAGTGTTACTGTCCTTGCTTTAGAGATAAGAAACTGAGGCACAGAGAGGGGTTTGCTTTTGTTCGAGATAACAACCAGAGAGCGACAGCAAAGACTCAGTTCCTGGGCTTCTGACTCCAGACCTACAGCATCTCCGTGTCATCTGGTCCCTTGTAGAGACAGCATCTTTGACTCCTTAGTTAGACAGTTCCACTCTGGCATTTCCTTAATGAATATAAAGAGGCAGAAAGAATTCTTGAATTCTATGATCGAAATCATTTAAATAGCAAACATCCCTGTGAAGAGATCTAAGAAAAGTAAACCGTGAAAAGTAAAAACCTAGACCCTCTGCCTTGTCACAGGCCCCCAAACTTTTGGGAAGCTTGTCCAACAGTGTTACTCTCGGCATCCCCACATCTCCCACTCTGGGCTTAAGTGCTATGTCACCTGCGGATCGGGCTTTCCTTCCAAGTCCCAAGCTAGCTGGTGTGACCCATGGCTGCTCACCTGGAACGGGACCCCTGCCCATCTCCAAAATCGGTAAGTTCCTCGATTTCTTTGGGGGCACAAATAGCCATGAATCTCAACTAGACATCTCTGCCAGCATGCCCCACCCTTAGCACCATGTCATCATTTCATCGCTCACTCCAATTCACCTTCCTCTTTAGAATGGTCCAGTAAACTCTCCCCTCAGGTCTCAACTAACCACACTCGACTCCCCCCACCACCCCTGCAGGTCGCCTGCCAGGTCCCGTGGGGTTTTGCTCACGGCTCCTTTCCTGCTGTCTCAATTTGCCACATTCCTGACATCACTTCCCCTCCTGCCTGGCTCCAGCAGTCTCTGAGCCATGTGACTACAGGCTCTCTTCCATGAACTTCTGGCTTATCCCACAGATTAACCTTCCCACTCTGGTCTCTGGAACCATCAAGATTCACCACTGCTAAGCTGCGACCCCAGTAATCCCTGTCCACCTTCATGGACAGTAAGCCCTAGTCTCCCTACCCAGAGACTCTGCTTTGGCCAACATGTTCTACCGTCTGTCCTGGCCCATGTGTTGCCTACTCCCTTCTGTGGACAACAGTCAACAATTTGCTAATCATCCACTGTGCTTGAGCTGTGACACAGTTGAAGAGTCAAGGCAATAAATCTAAGTACTAGGACTCTAGAAAAATGGAAGGCCATCAAAAAATAAAGAGGAAGCATAAAGACCAATAGCTTAAGGTCCTGGTGAGCTGAACCAAATTAGTCCTGGCCACTTTGAATCAGAAAATCTTATGGTGTACTACTATGCCTAGAAGAGAAATGGTATTGCATTCATTGTCAAAAAAAAAAAAAACATGTCAAGATCTTAAGGTGTAATGCTGTCTGTGATAGGATACTATCTGAACATCTAAAAGAGCAGTTCTCAACCTGTGGGACCCCTCTGGGGGGTCAAGTGATCCTTTCACTGATTCATAACAGTAGCAAAATCAAAGTTATGAAGTACCAATGAAAATAATTTGATGGTTAGCGGGGAAGGGTCACCATATCATGAGGAACTAGATGGAAGGGTCACAGCCTTAGGAAGGCTGAGAACCAGTTACTATGACTCTTACCCAAATGCATGCACCAGCCACTCAAGCCAACGATGAACACATTAAAGAATTCTACCAAATTCTCCAGGCTGAAATGGATCATTATGCCATCAAGGTGCACTGCTAACTCCTGGCAACTGAAATGCATCTGAATGCAATGCCAGAGAGCGTATTGATGGAAAACCAAACTCTGTGCAGCTGAACAGATTTATGTCGAGGATCTGACTGTACTTGGATCCACAGTCAACGTTCATGGGAGCGGCGGCGGTCAGGATGTGAAATGGCATGCTATGTGGACAAGGCTGCCGCAAGGCCCTCGGCGTACTCAAAAGCAGCGTTGTCACGTGGAGGACGAAGGTGCAGCTGGCCCCAGCCATGCTACTCACAACCTTCTCCTATACAACGCTAAGTCGGACCACGAATAAAGACTGGAGTAGAATTGATGCATCTGAACTAACACTGTTGGCAAAAGGACAGCGCAACTACCAGAAGAGCAAAACTAATCTGTCTGGACGAAGGACCCCCGGAATGCGCTGTAGAAGGTGGGATGGTCAAGACTCTGACTCATGTCTTTAGGACATAGCAAGGGGGCCCAGGTCCTGGATAAGGGCCTCAGGCAAGGTGTGCCTTGTCGAGCTTGTCTCCTCTGCTGATAAATCATTCGATGTGTATGCTGACGTAGCAGAGGGGGGGGGGTCAATGAAAAAGAGCAAGACCCTCAACAAAAGAGGTTGAGGCCCAGGGACTACAACAAAGGGCTCAAATAACCATGACTGGCAGTTGGCACGGGACTGGCTCATGTGACGGTCTGTGGTGCATGGCTCACCAGCACTAAGGCCACCACCATCACAAGGACGAGGCAACAGCCGGGTCCTCAGGCCTCAAAGAGCAAAGGACGAGGCAACAGCCGGGTCCTCAGGCCTCAACTAGAAGCCCTGATGGGACATCGAATAAGCCCTCAACTATGAGCTGTTAAGGTTTGAGGTTCAAATCCAGTCAGCCGAGTGGGGTGGATGGGGGGGAGGAGGGTGGGGGGGATGTGGCGGACCCTGGCACTCTGCCCCATAGAGATGACAGCTGAGGAAACCCCACGGGGCAGTTCTACTGGGGCGTATATGGAGCTGACTCGACAACAAGCCTATCAAAGAGAAAATGAGCATCTCTCCCTAGCCCCAACCCGGCCAGCCCCTGCTGGGACACAGGCAACCTGTGTCCTGGCATTTGACTATTTAAACAGGCCTGGCTTCCAAGGCACAAACACACTCCATCTCCAGGGATCAATCACATGCCTCCGGCCCTGCTCCACAAATCAAGTTTCTGGGGCAGCGTGCCTTTCCCACCCCCTCCTCCACTCCGCCCCCATCCAAGGACTTGCAAGATAATAGGGAAGACAACTGAGTGATGAGTCCGGCTTCCCTTCAGCGACAAGGGCAGGGAGCCTGAAGGCCGCATTATTGGCTTTCCCACTGCAGCTCGAAGCTAAAAACACAGGAGCTTTTGTGGGGCCTTCAGGCCCTCAATTTTTTTTTTTCTTTAAATAAGACTGCAATGGTCATCGGATTCCCCCTGCTGTCTTCAGGTATGGCAAGACCAGAGAAATGTGCAGGAGGCTGAAAAGGCTTCCTGGGGCGGCCCGGGGTTCCAGCTGTGCCTGCCCCCTGCACGGAGCCAGCACCCCGCTGCTCCTCTCGGCCTCCAGCAACACTTCTGTGCTAGCCCACCAACCTCTCTGACAGGGAAGAGAACCTCCTGGAGAAGCTGCTGGCTGTGGGGAAGAGTTCCCACAGGGCAGGGAAGGGGCTCTGAAGGGAGAAGCCCAGAGATTCAAGCAAAGCGTACCCTGGACAAATGAGAAAACGATGGTCACCGCGCCATTAAATGGTGGAGCCAGCACTCCTTGCTTTGAACTTGATGCCTTTCTCTGTCCAGGCTGTCCCACCGAGAAGCAAGAAATGGCTTCCCTTGCCTTCTGGTCAGTTTGACTCACAGACATGCTCTACTGCTTCTGGCTTTCCCCCTGTAATCTTCACAATCTGTTAGCTGGGAGGGGGGGGGGGGGCTCGGAGAGATGAAATCACTTCCATTGTGTGCAGACAAAGAACTGTTGTTGTTCATGGCTGCCATCCTGCTGCCTCTAACTCACGGTGAGACCATCCCTGGTGACTGGCGGGGTTTGCATTGCCTGACGTGATACAGCCAATCAGTCTCAGTGATAGTCTGGAAGCCCCACGGAAACATGGTCAGCACTGTAGCGGTGCCCGAGTCTCCACTGGCAGCAGCCTGGAAGCAGTGCATGAAGCGCATCTGCTGGGAACGGGGCCTGGGTCTCCAGCATGGAAGACGGGGGTCCTGCCACTGTCCCAACATGGCCCTCAGGTGCTGCCTGGACACCTCGCCAAAGAGCAGGCACTCACAGACAAAACATTCTCTCTAAGAAGGTCCTGGTTACCACCTTCTTCTTGATGAGGCTCTTGGAAAAAAGAAATTTCAGGTGTGTGTGTGTGTGTGTGTGTGTGTGTGTGTGTGTGTGTGTGTGTTTTGGGAGTGGGCTTCTCATTCAATTGGGAGGAGGGGAGGCACATCTCTCATGTCTTCAGAATCTGCCTCTATGAGGCTAACAGAAAACTCAAACCAGGGAGCAGTGTAGAAAGGAAGAGCAGCCTCTTGGAATGTTGTTCCCGCTCAGGAAGAAACCCAAGACCCTTTTCACGGCGCAGCTCTTACTTTGCGGCCATCTATAAAATGGGGCCAATGGGAGCACTCAGATTTGAAGCGGCAAAGTAAATGAAAATCAGCCGTTTGATTTTCTGCTGAAAGAACTGGGGATATGACAGAGGCTGGCTGAAAGAAGGATGCAGGGCAGTGGCGCTCTGCCTGGAGAGCCCGGGCCTCCCAGATGCACGGGGCACAGCATCACAGCCGGGCAGTCTGAGGCCATAAGTCTCCCAGTGGGAATGAAGTAGGCTGGACATTCTCAAGGAGAATACTCAAGAGTCCAAGTTCCTAAGAATCCCCAGAGAAGTGCAGAGAAAATATATGCTTCTCAGGCCGACTGCCAGAGCTTCTAATCGTGCAGGAGGCCCAGGGTGCGGTCCAGCAATTGGTATTCTTGATGAAGCAGCTGGGTAATTTCTAGGCAGGTGGTTCGAGGCCCACACTTTTGACAAATGCTGATGACCTTTCCCATCAAGTCGTATTTCGTAGCTTTTGTTTGTGCCTGGTGGACACTTTTCCTGTGGCAAAGGATCCGAAGATTCAAGGCAGAACTGTAATTCTGAGTTTAGTTAACTCTCGGGATAATTAATAGAGATGGGTTACTTGCTGGAAAACAGACGTATTCAACCATACCTACCTCGGATTGAACAAAATATAAATTACCTCCCAGTGATGTACAATTTCTCTAGGATGGAATAAATTCAATGGCTGCATGAAAGACAACAGACAAACTATCTATCTGAAGTTTAGTGACTAAGATAATAATATGTCAACCACCCATCTTGAAAGGGGCGTGAGGACCAAGAGAATAATAGGACCGCTATATTCAGAAATAAATACCAACAGGGGTGAAATCCGATCCGGTCTGAAAGTGGGCTATTCCTACTCTGTATAAACCCAGAAAGAGATGCCCCTGCTATCTTCATGAGGAACTTGAACGACAGAGTGGGAGGGTTCAAGCATGGCGGGGACTATCGCACGTGGAGAATGGAATGTAACTACTGGGCCCAGGTCTTGAAATTGGTCTTTATTCAATCTGGTCACATGGGAGTCGCACATGATGGCAATTCTGCAGGGGACTCAACAGGGCCAAGCGCAGAGCAGTTGATGGAAGCAGGAATACCCAAGCTTCGGTAGAAGGATCATCGGCCTGGTTGGCTGGTGGTGGAGAGGCTGCCCCCGTGCCATGGGGTGGGGCCGAGAAATTCTAGTCTCTGCCGAGGAGGGGCACCCAGAGCTGGTGTGGGGGATCCACAGGGAAATGTGCCTGCTGCCCTCAGAGCCACTGGCCTGGAGGGGCCTTCCGAGGGAGTGTTGTGTTCCAGGAAGAGCAGGAAGAAAACTCAGATCTGGGAGTCACAGGGGGGATGGCGGCGGGCCCGAGGTCAGCCAGGGATTTGAGGGGAAGCCAAGAGGACCCGAGAACAGACAAAACTCACTGTGCCCGTCGTCTGCCTGAGGTCGGCACAGGAAAGGCGAGGCGGGCCTGGAGGAGAGAGAATGGGCCACTCGCTCGCTCTTGTGAAGGGCAAACAATCATTCAAAGCACAGCGAGGATCATGAAAGAAAGGGCAGCTGATGGTAACACCATCCCTGGGGACATTCAAGGAGGCGACCAGACACCTCTCTACTTAGGATGCATTAGAGATTATTAAAAGCATTCCTGGCCCAGTGGGGGTGGGGGGAGGTTGGGGAGGGGATGAGGGGGCCTTATGACCTCTCTAAAGGTCATTTCTATCCCAAAGGATCACATGTCTGAAGGCCACTAGATAAAAATAAAGTCTATTAATCACAGAGCTGCCACACAATTTCCTACGAGAGCCAGAACGAGAAGGGCAGCCTGCAATGGACCTCACCTCGCCCAGGGAGGAAAGGGAGGCAGCAGAGGAGACTTCCAGAAAGCTTAAATGTGGTGGGAGGGAGGAGGGGGGAGGACTTCCCACAGTGCAGGGTAAACACAAGAAGGAAAAGAGCAGGGGGCCAAATGGCTCTAAGAGTCCCTGAACAAAGCCCCCAGAGTTTGGGAGAGGGTGTGGCTGAAGCACCCTGCCCAGAAGGTAGGGGACAACCCAGCCAGAGGCACATACCACACCTAGGAGGCTCTGGAGAGAGACCACATGAGAGCAGGAGACAAGGAGTGGGGGTAGAATGAGGGGAGGCACAGCCAGAGCATGAGCGGGAGGCCCACTGGGCCAGGGGAACAGATCATAACATTAATTTCGTTGCTATTTCATCACTGTCATTTCGCTACTGTTAGGAACAAGGCGACCCCTATGAAAAAGTCCGTTCAACCCCACTCCACGCCAAGGGGTCGCGACCCACAGGTTGAGAACGAACGGCTGGTCTAGGGGCACATAATGAACACAGAGGATGTGAATGAGGCAAGGAGTGGCAGTGCCCCCGCCCCAGGGCAGCTGTTGGCTCTCTCACAAGATGGGTCATTCTAGCCACTTAGAGGTGGGTCGGCTGCCTTCTGGGGGTCTGGGGACACTCTTCCAAGACCAAACATACCCCAACCCCTAGCAGGAAGAGGCCTCTCTCGGAGTGCTGGGAGCCATCAGCCCCTGGCGTCCTGCTCCCCGGTCATGGTGGAAGAGACCCACTCTGGGGGTGTTAGCTGCCAGAGCAGTCTCCAAGATGCCATCTGCCTGGTGGGGGGGGGGGGCAGGGGAGAGGGGAGGTTGTTAAGCAGCCAAATGGGGTCAGGCATTTGAACTCTTCAAGCAAAATGTTCTCCGGGCAGCTGTCACCCCACCAGGCACAGAACCAACCATGTGTTGAAGGTGAGAGAGGCCAGTTCAGGAGGAGGTAAAGCGCACCGCCCCTAACTTCCCCAGCATGCCCCTGTGCCCCCTTTTCCCTGCCTGCACAAGGTGGGGGGGGGGTCACTAGAATGACAAGGTCTCTTCTTTTCTCCCCCATCC
>PVJH01045181.1:0-12536 GCA_004026705.1 Nesogale talazaci
ACACTTAACCACTTCCATCAATATGATTGCACTTCACAGCAACCCTCTAGGACAGAGCAGATGAAGGGGTTATCATTGCCTAAGCAAATAAATCAAATTGAGTTAGACACACACACACATCCACATTATATCATTTCTTGACCAGGCAGTGAGATTTCAACTCACGGGGCCACAATTCACTGCCATTGAATCAATTCTGACTTTTGGTTCCTCTGTAAAACAGTGTAGACTTGTTTTTGTTGGTCTTAGAAACTTTAAATCTCTACAGGTGTAGAAAAGCCTTTTCTTCTCTTCCAGAGTATTTATTGGTCTTATACAGCCCACCACAGTGAGCAGTTCAAGACATAATCCGCATATTTACTAATCTGCCCAGTCAACTTGCCATTGATCTCCCCTTCCTAATCCAGATGGACAACAGGGATAGTGATAACAGTCTGCATCATCTCTCCATTCCTACTGGACAATCTTAAAGGGCTGAAAGTGCCCTGCACACAGAAAGCTTGGGTTTATACATGGTCAGAGTGAACGAAAATAAAGTGTACATGTGACACAGATATTTCTGTTGGAACACTCTGCTGGGCCAAGAAATGCTGCAAGCTCTAGGGAAGAAATACATGTAACTCATTCACTTTCATTCAAGTAATGCATGCAAGCTAATCCAGATAAATAACAGGTGTGTTAGCAGGTGAGATGACAGGTTATGGTACTGGCTAGGTCCCCTGTGAATGGAGTATCACTGTCAGTATTCGCATCTGACTCGATCCCCTCTTGTGATCAAAAGACAGTTAAAATATATTTATCTTTAAATAAGCATAAAGTTTACATTTGAATCTGAAAAATGATTTTAAAGACATTGTTTTACAAACATCATGATACTGGTTATAAAGTCTGGCACTAAGAAAACCAGCAGACATGTTCTTGATATCAGGGTGACTATTTTTGTCAGCATCATTCTCATCTTTCTCAACCTTATCATTGATTAGTAGTGCTTAAGAGATGGTTTAAGGTTAAGTATTCGCTAAGCAAAAGGTTGGTGCTCCTACCCTATCAAGATGCACTTCATGACTGAAGCAAAATGATCTGCATTTTAAAGGTCCTTTCCATGAAACCTTAGCAAAGTGCTTTTCTCCATTTCTGTTTCAAGAGTCACTGTTCATGAGATGCAAGTCCACTAGCAACAGCGTTTTCTTTTTTTCTGTTCTGCTTGTTTTTAACTTTTAAGGGACCGAACCCTCTAATATCCAGTTGGCCTGGAATCATAACCATCTATCTAGATCTTACAAGATGTTAAAAATTTGCTGGAATAAACAGTCTCATTTTTCTCCATGGGAGCTACTGCTGGTATTGAACATAACATCTTGCAGTTGCCGGTCAAAGACTAAGAACACAGCACTTTCATGGGCAATTTTAAGTAAATATCATTTTAACAAAAAGAATGTCATATATAAACCCTATTTTTCATAGAGTCCAGTTTACTCTGCCACATGTAGACCCTATAAAATGTAGAGGAAAATTTTGCTCTATAGTGGAATCACTGGATGTATTTTCCCAGCCTTTTAATACAAAGGGTGTCTGGTTTGAAAGTCAGCATTTTCCTCAGATGCTGAACACATTAGATAATTGCACAGTCCTTAAACTTGATGGGAACAAAGAAACAAAACAAACAACTTGATGGGATAATATCGAGGAGCTAACTTTGCTCTCTGGTAAAGAAATGGATGCTGGAAACAGTGAAGCATGTTTAAAAAACCCCGAATGAATCTTGAACTCCTTACCACTACCCAAAGTTTAACTTCAGAGTTTTCTTAGATAAACATCCATTGTAGATCTTTCTTCTTTACAGTCTTGATTGGTCTGTTGCTCCTTCTGAACTCACTGGGCTGCCTGACTTCACCACTGGGGTATGAACAGCCAGTGTTGATTCAAAGTCCCTTCCTTGTCTGGTGTGCACTGGGGCTGAGGTTTCTTCCAAAGGACTGACTGGAAGACAGATTTAGACATGGGTTTCTTGCTATAGATGATGCCTCTGGGAGAAGAAGCACACAAGTGTAGTCTGCTGTAAATCTTCATGCGCTTTAAAGGATTGGCCAGATGACCCAATAATATATAGTTCTCTGATTCTGAAAGTTCAGCTCATGCTTTTTTGTTCTATGTAATCTCAGTCTCTGAGGGCTTGTTATTCACCAGATGAGAGAGGACCAAAGTGAGTGTCCTGACAGGAACAAGGCCCTTCCCAATCTCAAGAGAAATCACACATGAACTTCTCATTTCTAACTTGAAAATTTAAAAGCTAAAAAAGTTACACATTGTTTTCATCCCACTTCTGTGTCCTGCCCATCAATGTGTGATAAGGTTGAACTGTGCGTTATGTGGTTTTCTGTTGTACAGATCATCAGACCTTTCTCTAGCCATACAGCTTATTAGGTTCAAACCCCACAAATTTTGGTTTACTAGTCAAGCATTGAACATTTTTAGCACATAAGAATGTAGCAGGTATCTTCATGTGTAATTCATACTTATTTCTTCATCAAAAAAGAAGAGAATGTATCTATTATCAGCAAATGCAGTACTTTCAAACTACAAATAGGGAGTAGATGGATTTTATAGGAAGGGATTTCACAAGGCCACATTTGAGGTGTTGTCAGAGATGCAGTGATATCAAGACTTGACTAAGGAAGGATCCGCCTCCGTGTTCACCTATGTGATTATGGGTTCATTCTGTTTCTTCTTAGTTCATTAAAGTCTCCCTCAGTGTGTAGCTACATGGGCTTCTAAATAAGATAGTTGACAACATGAACATGTTTTGATTTCAAGAGTCTGAAAGGTGTGAAAAAACATTAAGACAAATGTCAGTGTCTTAATGCACCGTAATCTTAAAGGCGCAGTGACCCAACTTTTCACACATTCTGTTTCAAAGCAGTTTGTGTGTCTTGATCGCACACCCTGGAATCATGTCATACTGGAAGAAGTCTTTTTTCCTAATATCTTCAATGCAACCGGAGGGCTTCCTTCAATGACATTTATTTATCATACGCATCTTTTGAAATGATCAGATGCCAACAAATTCTGCCATGACAAGGAGGCTATCTTAAACGAATGTTCAAAATAATTTGTTTTTACTATACACATTCATCAGGGAGCCCTGGTGGTATAGTGGTTATGCATCAGGCTGCTAACTGCAAGGTCATCAGTTCAAAATTCCCAGCCATTCTGAGGGAGACATGTAGAACATTTGACTCCAGAAAAGAGTTATAGTCTCAAGAAGGCAAAGGAACAGCTCTACTCTGTCCTGTAAGGTTTCTATGGGTATCAACTCAATAGACGTGAGTGATATGAATCCATCCTATAGTTATTCACAAAAATAATATCCATTATCCTTTCAATCCTTACATCAATACAGATTACTCTGTTGTGTGCATATCAATTCTAGGCACAATCCAGAGTCCAGAAGAAATCAAGAACTTAGATTAACAAGTAAATTATAACTCTATCAACTCCATGAACTCTCTTCCTTTCTTCACATTTAAGATTGATTAAAGGTCCAGAGATATTAAAAAAAGCACACATTTAACCATATGTGTTAGTCCGGTTAGACTAGAGAAACAAATTCATAGACACGCAAATGGATATAAGGGAAAGGTTTATATATAAGAGGAATGGAATATTGAGAAAGCACCCAACCTAATCCAGTTCAAAGTTATTAGTCTGATATTAGCCCATGTGTCCTATACCAGCCCATATAAGTTTCTTTCCAACTCTTGAAGTCACAGGCCATTGGTTGCAGAGTTCTGGTGCTGGCAGGGGTCCCCTCATGGCTCCTAGTTTCCAGGGCTCAGGATCCATCAGCAGTATCCATTGGCAGTAGAAACATCTCAGTACTAGCAGGGGTCTCTCTGTGGCTTTTTCAGCTTCAGAGGTCTGGTTCCATCAGGGTAAGCCAAGTGGCGTCTCCTCCAGCTCTTCTGGTTCCTCAGACACCATCTAGTCAGTAGTTTGTCTCGGAGACTCAGAGTCAAGTCTCTCTTTTCCAATTGGGAAATACTGCAAGACTTCCCAGAGTTCTCAGGAGAAAGTCATGCCCACATGGAGAACTCATTGTCTATCTCCAGATTAGCAGGCTAGACTACATCCCTACATCCCAGTCATGAAATTGACATCACAAATACATGACCCCTACACTATATTTCAATTTTCTGGCAAAAAAATTGAACCCCAGAACTGACCTTTAGGCTCTCCATTTGAGACTGAGATGAGCTAAATACTAAAATGTGGGAGCAATTTAAATGCAGGATCAGTGTCAGGAGACAGATCTTCCCTTAATTTTCATCTGTGAAATTTTTCTCTGATTCCCTTCCGTTAGTTCAGCCATCCTTCTTCAGAGTCAATTGGGAGCACCTACTGTTGTGCACTGTAGTCCAGCAGTCTGTACTTGGACAGCACAAAAGAGCAGGAGAAATATGCTTACAACTGTAGAGAAATGAAAAGGCAAAACTGAGTAAGGGAGGTGTCTTGTGTCTGTTGTCATATATTTCAGATTCAAATCTGGGTGAAAAACATTCCAGTTCTGGATTTAGCACAAGGTACATAAAAAGGCAATTTCTTTCCTATAAATTGACAAGCCACTGCATTGCTCTTTTCTGATTATGACTGTGTTTAAAAAAGAGGTAAGTAAGTTACATAAAAAGCTCTACATGGGAGCTGAGCCCCGGTGGTGTAGCGGTTATTCATGGGACTGCAGCTCACAGGAATGGCGGTTCATCAGCAGCTCCACAGGAGCAAAGACTGGGCCTCCTACTCCCACCACCAGAGGGCAGTGATATTCAACAAACAAACAACAAAAGCTCTACATGGACTTTCACACTTGACTAAATTCAATAAATGTTCATGATATGTGGACACTGTCATCATTCTCATCATTGTCATTAACAGTATCATATACATGAGCATTTTGAAATTCAGGGAGAAGTTGAGAGACCATGTCCTTCAATGGTGGGAAGATCTGCATGGAAACCAGAACCAATATATTAAGAACAAAAACTCCCAATGAAATTTTTTCAGCCTCTACCAGGACCAGGAGCAGAAATGTCACAGTCTGCTGACTTGAAATATCACTTCTGAGTATCTTATATACTCATCCAAGTGGTCCGTTTGTTTGGATAAGAAGGAGACAATAGTCATCCTTGCCCTTTCTATGGTTTCTCACAGCACTCACTAGAATATGCTACCTTATTTCTGTGGTCAGAAGATGTGCAGGTGTATCATCTCTTCACTGCCTGGTGGGTAATAAAGGCTGAGGTTGCTTCTTCCATGACTGGGAAAAAGAGAAATTCAAAGGTGGACTCCCGGAGTCAGACATAGATAACAATAAGTATAGATGAGAGACACAGGTAGCAATAAATCTAGAGGAGAGACACAAGTATGGTGTTCTCTAGACAGGGAGAGAAACAGTGTTGGGCCGACGTGTTGAAGGTGTGTTCTTATAGACATGGGGCCTTAGAGCTCATTGTCCAGAGCCCATAATGCAGCAAATAGGTACACATTATTCCAATCATGGAGTTCTCCTTAATATAAATGAAACAAGCAGAGAAGAAACTATCTGGGTCTATTTTAAAGAGGACATGTGCCTATATTCTCCATTTCCAATTTCTATATTGTACTCATCTTAATGTAATAATACAGATATTCAACTAAACAACACTCAGTATATAATTTTATATTCCAAAATTTGCTGAATTATCCATGTAATTTAAGGGAGACTAGATCTTCTGAATGAGGAATGATCTTAGAAGAAGTACAACAAAGATACTTCTTAGAAGTGAGGAAGGCATTATATGCCAAACCTAAGGTGCTGCTTGCTCAACACATGGCCAATGACCATACATTTGGTTGTTAACTGTTTATAGCTTTTATACCTGAAGGTTATCAAGTATCTAGAGCTATCATCCCCTATGGTCTGTCCCCACCTAAGTAGATTCCTCTCCTTTATGGTAAGAATAGTGGGTTGTTTGCTTGAAGAAGAGTCAAAAGACTACCAAGGTTAAGCCAACAGAGAGATGACCAAGGTTAGGCTTCCATCTTGACTTTAGAATCTGCTCATCCTGGATGCTTCCCTGTCTCATGTATGCCTCTACTGCCTTCCCTTCCTTTGCATGTATCCCTCTAACTCCTCCCCACCCTGCCACACATATGCCTATTGTACAATCACTTCCTGTTACAAACATGGTTTTCTGTAATGAGGGGGAATACATATCTCTTAAGTGTATATAAGCCTTAGTTGGAAATCTATTCACTCTTTCTGCCAGATCTGACTGCGTAGATCATGCATCCTGGAGGTAAGTGCTTGCATGTTGAAGAAGAAGAAGGAGGAGGAGGAGGAGGAGGAGAAGAAGAAGAAGAAGAAGAAGAAGAAGAAGAAGAAGAAGAAGAAGAAGAAAGTGGAGGAGGAAGAGGAGAACTGAGGCTGACGAGACTCAGTCTCACACAGTTTAGCCTTTTCAGAAGCTTTACCTCTTGGGAAGTAGAAAATGCTTGATATAGTAAAGGTTCAGTGAAAAAGAAGAAGACGCACAATAAGACAGACTGACAGAGTGATTGCAAAAATGGAATCACATGCACAAAAGATTGTGAATGTGACCCAAAGTAGGCCCATGTTTCATTCGTTAATACAAAATATCCCTATGAGTAGGAACCAAGTTTATAGCATTCAATACTAACAAGAGTAAAATCTATATCATGAAGATTTTCTACCATTTCTGAATTACAATATCTTCCCTAAGGATAACTGATTTATTTCCCATTATGCAGCTAGAATATTTTTTAGAGTTTTATTGCTTTTGTTGTGGTCCCCCTAGGTCATTGATGACACAGGCACATCCATATAAGCTGTCCAAGATTATAAGTAAAATTCCAGTTGTACTGCTTGAAGACAGGTTTTTCCATTCTTCTGGAAGTTCTTGAAACATTCCACATTCTCCATCAATACCATAATTCAAATCCATCAATTTTCAGCTCTGTTCATTATTCATTGTCAAGTTAGAGCCTGAATATGAAGTCATTGAATTACCATTGCTTGGGTGAGGCCCACTTCAGTCCCCTTTAACACTTTAGAGCTCTGTTAAAGCAGACTTGCCCAATGGATACCTCATTTTGACTGCTATTACCAAGGAACATAAAATCCTTGACTACTTTGATAATGTCTCCTCTCATTATGATGTCTGCTGCTGCAGCTGTCAGGCTTCTTTTTTCTTTTCATGGTAAGGTAATCAAATAGAAGGCTGCACCTTTTGATCTTTGTCACTAAGTGATTTACATCCTCCTCACTACTCCTAAGGAGGGTCAACTGCATTTCCCAGGCTGTTTATGAGCCTCCTATCATGAAGCTGCATTCTTGGTCATATCAATTATCTGAAGTTTTCCAGTAATAAGGTAGGTGAAAATGGAACCCCATGTACACATTTTCTGATTCTAAAGTACTCAATAGCCACTTGCTTCCCCCCCAAAGATGGCCTCTTGGACCATGTACAGATTCTGCATGAGCACAAGCCTAATGTAAGCGTCCAGGTATTTATTCTCAGTTTCTAGTCAGGCAAATTAAGACTCTTAGAGCTTTAGTTTATGCACAACCCTACTTTGTGGAGGTCGCTCCTCCCCATCCATATATTTAGAGTCTTCTACCCTGAGGGATCCCCCCCAGGCACCATTTCAGACAATGTTTCAGTGCTAGCCATAAGATTTTCTGTGGTTAATTTTCCCTATGTGGTCACCTTCTTCTTTCCTTCTGCTCCTGGTGTTAGGTACCATGGAGGCTCCAACACAGAACTACCTTATCTATGATAGATAGAATGGAACACCACCGGGCCGGGACCCTCCTCACAATCAATCCTATATTTGACCCCTTGTTGCAGCCACTGTTTCATTTCATCTCATTAAGGGCCTTCCTCCTTTTTACTTGACCTCTGCTTCAGCGAGTATGATGTCCTTCTCCATCATTAGGACTGGTCGCTCTTAAGAACATATCCAAAAGATGGGCAGGCTATCTATACATTTTTTTTGCTTCTTCTAGTAAGTTTTCGTTGGAAGGCTAATGAAATTGATTCACCATGAATGACCCTAAGGAGAGTTGTGATATCGTTAACATAATGTTTGCCATCAAAACAACAGATAAGCCCCTCCCTACATTATGACAAACAGAAAGACAAGTAATATAGTAGGCCTATATTGGATAATTTGAATGATAACACCAATTCTTCATTTTTGCAGGTAGTTCATGTACAATTGATGCCTTTGAATTGTGGTTCTGGAGAGGAATATTGCGAATATCACAGGAATAAGAATGTTCACAGGAAAAAGCAATCTGTCTTAGAAGAAGTTTGGCCTGAATGATCCTAAAAAGTGAGCATGACAAGCATTCATTTTACAGACTTGGGGTGTGTTGTTGGAATCGACCAGTCGCTGAAGAAAGACATCAGGTTTGGTAAAGTAGAGGGGCAGTGAAAAAGAGGAAGTTTCTCAGTGAGATCGATTGACACAATGAGTATGACAATGTGCTCAGACATGGAAACTGTTGTAAGGATAGCTCAGGACTACAGAGTGTTTTTTATGATTATGCATGTGATCAATATTGGTCAGAATCAACTGTACAACCCCCAACAATAAAATATGTGTTAATACACTAAAGAATGATTTATTTTTTTGCACATATTTCATAACATAACTTGTCACTGAAACATATCAGTGGGTATATGAAATAACCCTGCTCACCTTGCTGGATGTTGTTGAGTTTCTTGCAACTCATAACATTCATATGTGCAATGGAACAAAGCCAAGGTGGTTCTGGGGCTTTATCACAATCCCCTTGCATTTGAGACAATTGTGCTGCAATCATTGGACATAAATATAACAGTAACGGTAGTGATGTAGTGTAAAGGACAGTATCATGCTTTCTTTTGTTTGACATGGTGTGTATGCATTGAAACCAGTTAAAATGCTCTTAAAAATGTTGGGCTGAGCCCTGGTGGCACAGTGGTTGAGTGTGGGACTGCAGCTCATTGGCTTGGTGGTTCAGCAGCTCTCCAGGAGCAAAGCTGGGCCTCCCACTCCCACCAGAGGGCAGTGATGGCCCCTCCCCCAAATGTAACCCTTCTGAAAAGAGAGGCCACATTCAGGTCTGTGAAAACCAAAGAGAGCAATGATGGACTGTTAAATTATGCTCCTTCCAATTCCTATGAAAGTCTCCTTGAAATAAATATTTAGAGCATTTATACCATACCTGAGTGGCACACCAGTTCATTCATCTGACTTCTAATTGAAAGCCTGGAAGTTCAAGTCCAACAAGTGTTCCTTTGAAAAAAGTCATCATATGCTACTTCTGAAACATTAGCCATTTCAAATACTAACAGCACAGTTCTGCCCTAACCATACATGATGTCACTAGGATTTAAGATTGACTAATCAACAACTGATGTTGACAATGGTGTGTTTTGCATAACTTATTAAAGCACATTCTTTATTTTATAATTCTTAATTTAAATATATTTTTATCTCAGAAAGGATATTATTAGATATTCTTAATAACAGAAAATATATACTTTATTTATGTATAAAAATGTAGCAACTCCAAAAGCATTTCATCAATCAAATATTGAGCTGAGAGCTGCATCAAAAGACTATTGATCCATCTGCTACCTGATGCTTTCATGTAAAGATGCCATAGGGGATAGTGCATCATTTTCCAAAATTAAATACAATGAGATGTACAAAATCTATACCCTAACTATACTACGTTTTATATAAATGGATTAATGATATGTAATCCTTGCCCTTTGAGCACAGTTTTTCATTTTAAAAATGAATTTTTAAGGTGTTCTGTTACTCACCTAGTTTGAAAGATACTTGGAATAGCAAAGTTCCTTATCAGTGAATTTGGATGAGTCTTCACCATAGTGGTGATGCGCAGACATTCAAATGAATTATCTAATAGATTTTCATACATTTCATTCTTACATCAGGTGCAGTGTGTGGCACCTCTCTAAGAAAGTTGGGTACCCATGTGATGAAAGGCAGGAGGACTTTCAAGAGAGATTCATCTTGACAGAAGTCAGCAAAGCCAGCTTACAGAGGAGAATCCTCGCAAGACTAATACTAGAGAAGGAAAGAACTCCTCTTCATTGAGAAAATGGACTCTGCACTATCATAGATTCATAGCAAAAAATACAAATGTAAATTTCTTCATAAAACTTTAGTGACACCAAGTTCTGAGGTAAAATTTGAATCATACAATATCTGGAATCATGATACCACCAGTTTTATTTTCATTTGTTCACACTTGACCAAAGACTGGCAATGCTTTTATATTATCTCACAATGTTTTATTAATGCAGACACATGGAAACCTGCATTTATTTCCTTTGTTAAGATACATCAGTTGGGCTAATTAAGTGTCAATTAGTGTTCATCAATCATCAGCAAGCTACACTCATTTTAATGATCATTGTTTAATATGGTAAGTGGCATAATAGTTCTTAAAATACTGAAACATACCAAAAACAGTAACACAAAGATACTACTTTTATGGAGTAGAGACTACTCAGAGTTATAATAGGTACAGTGAAAAGTATGGGCTAATTGAGAGTGGTTATTTTTCAAGTAACTATCAGGAGTGTAGTCAAGAGCTTCAAATGGAAATCAAGAGCAGAGGAAGAGGATTTCTACCCTGTATCACAATATTTTCTATTAAAAAGGTGGGTTTGGAGCAGCGAGAATAGTGGGTCATATCCAGCATTATAACTAGGAATTTGTTGTAGAGGAGGAAGCTATATGAAGAAACACTAAGAGGCATATTGACAAAAACAATACTGCCTGTGTCTCATATCATAATCTAATGTCTGATATCATAATCAAGTGAGAATTCTGATCACTTTAAGCTATTCAACATAAACTCATGAGGGATCACGGACCTAAGAACATTAATGGTGTGACTTATCAATAAGCTTCAACATGATATGTCAATTGGGATCTGCTAGGGTGCTTTGAAAAATTCACAGGTTCACCAAAACCTCAATATAAATAAATAAGAATCTCTAGTGGCTCAATCCAAAGATGGGTTAAAATCATAAGACTCCATGCAGGTTATAGTACTCTGTTATTATATATTATGGTAAAATATGAATTTCAGAATAGTCTGCAAACCCTAGAATAAAAGCATAGCAATTAAAAAAATCATTCTGTTGAGTCTTTAGCAACACTATAAAGTGTTCCTAAGGCTTTAAATCTCTGCTGGAGAAGACAGCTTCATCTATCTTCCATGGAATTCCTGTTTTTATTGTTAGATACCATCTTGTCTGATGTGTCTCTTAGTGACTCTATGTAATGAAGAATAAAAAATAATGAAAACTAGACCATGCTCACAATTGTTTTTATGTTTGAAGTCTTTGTTGCAGATACAGTGTCCATCCATCTTGCCCAAGGTCTTCGTCTTTGTCACTGCCCCTCTAATTTACTGAGCATGATGTCTTTCTCCCAGGGCTGGCTACTCCAGATAGCCTCTCCCAAGTACATAAGAGAAGTCTCACCAACCATGCCTCTAAGGGACATTGGATAAACCACTCCTTTGTGCTCAAAGTAACATCTTGACTTTTCAAAACTTTAAAGCAGACTTGAGTAGCCATTTGACAAATGCAATGTGCCAATGTATCTCTTGACCACATTTTTGATAAGCTTGGATTGTGGTCCCAAGGATAATTTAAGTTTAGACAAATTTAAATCCTTTTTCCATTTATCATGTTACTTATTGGTCATGTCTTGAAGGTTTGGGTTTTCTTTAAATTGAGTTGTCATGCACATGGAAGACTTTGATTCTGATTTTCATCAGCATGTATTTCAAGTCCTCCCGGAGTTTTCAGTCAGTTAGTCAAATTGCAGCTCAAACAGAATAAACCGCTAAGTCACCAATCATCAAAAGTTAGTCTGAGATGAAACACCAGAGGAAAGAAAAATATATAAGAAACACAAAAGTTTTATAATCAAAGGAGTATGCTTTGTAGGAACCCAGGCTTGTCTTGCTGTCTATTCTTCTCTACAGACCAAAAGACATGAAATATTTATTTAAAATAGGATGTTTTGCTGAGGAGTTTATGCACAGCTGTCTTGATATCCCTGTTCCTCAGGCTGTAAATAAAGGGGTTCAGCATGGGAGTGACGATGATGTAAAACAGTGAGACCACTGCACCACTCTGGTGAGAAGGGGAGAGAACGGAACTGATGTACACACCGATGGCAGACCCATAAAATAAGCAGACAACTGAGAGGTGGGAGCTGCATGTGGAAAAGGCTTTGGACTTCCCACCTGATGATGGGACTCTCAGAATGGAGGCAACTATTTGTGTATAAGACCAAAGGATCCATGAGACCGGAACACCACCAAAGATGACCCCAATGCAATACATCAGTATGACGCTGGTGTGAGTGTCAGAACAGGCAATGTTGATGAGTTGTGGAGGGTCACAGAAAAAACCTGGGATTTCCACCTCAGTGCAGAA
>PVJH01045182.1:0-12535 GCA_004026705.1 Nesogale talazaci
TTCCTTCCTGTAGGCGTCTCTCTCAGACCTGTGCTTATCTACTCTCAATTCAAACTCTTTGGCCAAGCAGGAAGCTCCTCAATCCAAAGGTTACACCATCTGCATCTTAGAACCAGGCAGTTGTCCTACCTGCAGGCATTCTGGGTGCTTCTCAGCGAAGAGCTTCCAGTCCTCCAGGGTGTAATGCTTGTGAATGGCTGTAAACATGCAGTGCTAGGAAACAGAACAGAAGCATTAGGGCGAGGGGCCAGGAGAGATTATGATCCAAGAGGAGAAAAGCATTTGTGGGTCCCTGCCTGTGGCGGTCAGGTACTTGATGTCAATTTTATGATTGGGATGTAGGGGTGGAGTCTAGCCTGTCAATCTGGAGATAGCCAATGAGGCCTTTGGGTGGGCGTGGCTTTCTCCTGAGAAATCTGGGAAGTCTCGCAGTATTTCTCTCATGGAGATGAGAGACCATCCCTGCAGTTGTTGGGTGTCGCTCAACTGACAAGACAATATGGCAGTGTCCGATGAACTGGAGGAGCCAAAGGAGAAGCCACATGGCTTTAATCTGATGGAACCAGACCTCTGAAGCTGGAGAAGCCATGTGGAGACCACTGCCAGTGCTGGAATGCTTCGACTGCAGAAGGAGGCTTTATAGCCTGGTATCAGACATATGGGCTGATGTTGGATTTATGGGCTTGGACTGTACTGGGTTGGGATGCTTTCTCAATGTTCCCTTTCTCTTGTATATAAACCTTTCCTTTATCTCCATATGCGTGTTTATGAATTTGTTTCTCTTGTCTACCTGGACTAACATACTGCCTTTCTTGCTTCATCTGCTTTGAATGGGCAACTAGCACCCCCAAACTTGCCAAGGTGTGTCCCATCCAATCATAAAACTCCACTGTGCTGGCAGTCACCCTAATCTGACTAGTTGAGACGGCAGTCAGAACCTCAGGGCTCTGCCAAGAGGCAGAAGGGATAAAGGAGAACTCTCAGGGCCACACCCACCCCACCCCAGCTCCCACCCACACTTGAGTTAGGGCAAAGGCAGCCCTGATGGTGATGAGGTCCCTTACTCAGACGAAAGGGCTGCACTAAGACATGAGTTTGCTTAGCTAACCCAGAAGAACCTCTACTTATACCTAGAGTCCTATTCTTATGCTCACCACTGGTATCCACAGATCAACTTTGCCCAAAGAATTTTTTCTTTTCATGGAACAAAAATCCACCTTGTCTTGTCCTTCTACTCATAGTAGCCCTATCTTTGACTCAAGGGCAGTGGGAGGGAGTCATTCCGCTTTCTCATAAAGTTTCTGAAGCCCCTCACATTTCATTTCATTCTCAGCTTTGTTGGACAGAAATGGAACATAAGGAAGATTAATTTCCTAGATTGGCAAATGGAAGACTCCCCTGCCGGGTTTGGAGGCTTTCCCCTGCCCAGCTTCCCTCACTCCTCTGGGTCTGTCCTAATCCTCATTGACTTGCTGTGATGAGCCAACTCATAGGGACTATGTGGGCGACCGTCTGGGACAGGGTAGATCTGCCCTGCAAGTTTCTGAGACTGGCCCTACTTACAGGAGTAGAAAACCCCCATTTTTCTCTTGAAAAGATGGTGGTTTCGAACTGCTGAACTTTCTGATCAAAACCCAATGTGTAACACCTCATCACAGTCCTTGTGGAAGACTCCCCACTCTAGAATTCTATGACTGGACTACCATCTGCTCATTGAGAGTCCTGGAAGCAGGAGTCGCCGGGTACTTCCTCGCCATTAGGTCCCTGGGCACACTGTCTCATTAATAGTTAGACATGTCTGTGAAAATGAATGAGAACACTGTCGTCAGTTCTGGAATCCATGGGGGACAAACAGCTAAGCAGCCGGTGACTCCCAAAATATGGGGAACAATAATTTCTCCCAAGTTATCTCCCCCAAGTGTATGCCAAACTTAAGCTGCTTGCTACAAGAAGCATATATCTATATACTTGAAGTTCAATCAAAGTAGATCGGGGGCTATTCCCCCTAAGGGTGATCAGCAATCTAGAGCAATTAGACTATATATCCTGTCCCACTCTAAGTAGGTCTATTCCCTTCTGATAAGAATAGCAGTAGAGTACTTCCATATAGGAGGTCAAGTCCATCCAAGGATGATCAAGGTTAGGCTGCCATATTGAGCCTAGGGTCTGCCCATCTTGTCACATGAGGACTCCATGATTCCCTTTCCTATAATGGGTGCCTATAGCACATCCCCTTCCAAGTATTGGTGAGCAATAAACTTGAGGACTCTCTCTGCCACCTCTCCTCCCCCAATTCCTCTCCCTCTCCTCTCTGTTCCCTTTCCCCATGCCCTCCCCTCACCCCTCCCTTTCTTTCTCCACGTGGACCAAGCATGCTACCACAAAATGTGTCTGACTCCATCATTTCTCTCTTTCTCATGCTCTCTGTGACTTTACTATAATAACTAACTAATTACCGCCATGCAGTTGCGCCTATCGAACCTGTGATGGTAATGTCGGAGGCTGGTTCCTCTGACACCCAAAAGATAGAGAGGCTGGAATCCACCCAGAGTCACTGAAGCAAGTCCTACTCTGACACAGACTCCTAGGAGTTGGCTCAACTCACTTGCAATTGGTTGGTAGTCTGACAATCGGATCTTTTAATTAACCAGGCTACTCTTTGTTGCCCACGTCCACGTGCTCATACAGTAGTAAACAACTCATTAGTGGCAATGCGTGATCACAGAGCAGAGCTAAGGAAGGAAGAGGAGGGGGAAATTCATGAAGAAACCCAATTCCTTTATCAATCTATGTCTCTGGTCCAAAGCTGAGTGGGGGTTGTATTGCTGACAGACAGTATAACTGACCTAAGAATCAGAGCAATTTCCCAAAGTGGGTCATCATACCCTTGGTGGACGGGGCATTATAAACAATGGGGGTGGGGAGAAGGGGGCTTGCACAAGCAGATACTTACACTTTATCCTGGATATGTTGTTGTTAGGTGCCATGTGTTAGGTCTGACACATAATGACCCAGCGCACACAGAATGAAGCACAGCATAGCCCTGCACCACCTTTACAATTGTGTCTATACCCGAACCTATTGATGCAGCCCACTGTGTCAATCCATCTTCTTGACAGTCTTCTTCTTTTTTTCCCACTGCCCTCTCACTTTACCAAGCATGATGTCCTCCTGCAGGGACAGGTCTATCCTGACAATATGTCTAAAGTAAAGATGACGCAGTCTTGCCATCCTTGCCTCCAAAGAGCACTCTGGCCTACTTCTTCTGAGACAGATTCATTTGTCCTTTTCGCAGCCCATGATACTTTACATATTGTTCCCCCAGACCACATTTCAAATGCATTCATCCTTCTTCTGTCTTCCTTATTCTGTGTCCAACTTGCACATGCAAATGAGGCAACGGAGAATACCATGGCGTGGGTCAGACGCGCCTTAGTCCTCAAAGTGACCTCCTTCTGGTCAATGCTCTAAAGAGGTCTTGTGTTGCAGATTGGCCTACTGCAAGGCGTCCCATCTTTTGACCTCTTGACTGCTGCTTCCAGGAGCATGGGTTGCAGCGTCAAGCAAGATAAAATCTTTGACAACTTCAATCTTTTCTCGATTTAGCACGATGCAACTTATTGGTCTCCTTCGGAGGAGTTGAGTCTTCTTCCCCTTGAGTTGTGATTCATACTGAAGGCTGCAAGTGCTTCAAGTCTTCCTCGTTGTCAGTCAGCAAGGTGATGTCATCTGCATACTGCAGGCTTTTAATAAGCCTGCTCCCAATCCTGACTCCACATTCCTCTTCACATGGTCCAGCTTCTCTGATGATTTGCTCAGCATATAGATTGATTAAGTATGGTGAGAGGATACAACCCTGTCACACATCTTTTCTTATGAGCAATCATGCAATATTCCCCGGTTCTGTTCTCACAACTGCCTCTGGATCCATCTGAGCTGAGCACAAAGAAGTGTTCTGGAATTCCCATAATTCTCAAGGTTATCCATGATCCCCACAGTCTAATAATGCCTTTGCATAGTCAATGAAACTCAACTAAACATCGTTTTGCTAGTCTCTGTGTTCTGATATTCTATAGCCTGGATCCTGTATATATTCTATACCCCATATCTATATCCTGGTATTCTATATCCAGAATATATACCAATATTTTTAATGGTCAGGGGGCACTTAGTAATTTTTTTTCTCTTGAGAATGGGAGGCAGGTCAAATAAAGTTGGGAGCCTATGAGATTGATCATGTCAACATTCTATTTTAGATTACCTCATTTGTTTGACGATCTTTCCCTTGTAATCGCTGGTTACTGGAGAGCTGCAGTGCCTCCCATGGTTAGACTTGCTGCTCACACAGTGAGAAGCTTTTCTAACTAATTGGATTTATCCTGTCACTTGGCAGGCCCAATCAGCACAAAGTGCATGTGGCCCTCTGCACATCACAGCAAACAGTGTCTACGATGCATACAACATGCCGTGAGCCCCAGACATGATGTCTCTGCTGCATGAGGTCCCTACAGACAAAGGCTTCTCCTTCATATTGCCCAAGGCCAGGATACCAGCAATTTTCCTCAGTAGGAAACAACTCTGGATGTAGGATCACAGAAGCGCTTCTCAACCACAAGGTCGCTCTCTGTCAGTACAAGGTGAAATGGATTGGCACAGTGGGGACGATGGTGAGGATGGAGCAGAACTGTAGAGTGTTCCCTTCTGTGGTGCAGACGGTCGCTATGGGATGGAACCGCCTCAATGGCGCCTAACCACCACCACCACCACCACACAAGGCGACCCTGTCTTCCTGAAAAGCCCACCCCCACCTCTCCACAACCCAGTACTCTTGTGGTTTTGACTTCCTGTTTCTCAAGTGATCACAAGCATGTTCAAGAGGCTGAGTCAGACCCTCTCCCTGGCCCAGAGGCCATCCAATTGCTGGCTTGAAATCAAAGACAGAGAGAACGGTTGGGCCAAGAGCTCTGTGTTTCAGCCATAGAGCATAGCCCAGTGTGTCTCCCTTGTGTGCTCCTCCCTGTATCTGAACACCTCTTGTGGGGTCCCCACAACCTGGCAGTCCACCAGCAGCCGCGGTTAGCTTCCCTTCAGTTCCCATAGCTGTTCCGATGCACAGCACCCTGTGAACAGACAAGCAGGATGAAAAGCCAACCATCTCACCTGGGCCATCACCACCGCCATCTCAAACGTGCCCACGGTGTCCATGTTGGCCACAATGATGGGAATCCCTGAGTAGGTCTGCCTTGAGTTTCGAAAGGTGAAGTTGCGCTCAAGATCAACCTGTGGGGGGTTGGAAAGAAGGTGTGAGGGAAAGTAACTGCTCTGCTCTGAGCTGGATGCCCAGATTGGGAGCTAGGACCCAAAGTTGGTGCATGACCCTGGTTCCCTGAGTTCTCTGAGGGGTTGACTGAGGTGTTTCAAAGATGGGTGAGTCCTGAGGAAAGCAGAAGGTCCAGTTCCAATGCCCATTCTGAAATGGGCTCCTCAGGACAGGAACATCTTCAGTAGCTCCAGGGGTTCCTTTGAGGCCCCAGAACTGTGGGAAATGCATAATTTCTGTTCTCCAGAGTCATCTACTTTGGGCTCCTTGGGTTGCAACAGCTATCTAGGACAGTCCTAAGGAAACTAGAGGGTCACATTGAGGTTCAAATCCTGCAGGTTCTTGATAGTTGCCCATTGAAACCTACTCTCTGAACTGCATGTGTCCTCTGCTCCTTCTACACCCTCTGCTCTCTAGCCTGGGGCCCTCAAGTCCTGAAAACCCCTCTCCCTGTTAGTTTTCCTCCACGTCCAAGCCCTGGGAGATCCACTTCCCTGAAAGAAACCTGCTCCACTCTCCTGCCCATTTTGCTCCATTCATGTCCTTCCCATCTTGCACATCTTGTGCATTCACACTTTCCACCTAGAAACAGGCACTCCAAGCTCACCTCACTGCCCTGAGCACCACTCATTCATCATCTTTCCAGCTCCCCTGCTGTTGTATAATTAGAAGCATCTTTCACGTTGCTGGGGAGCCGTGCATTGCAACCTTATGCTCCCCCACACAAACACTTGTGCCTTGGACCTGCAAACAGCTGGTGGGAGAGCTCCCTAAGTCTATTCTATCTCCAAGTTCAGGGTGTTTATGACTAGCTCTGTTATCAGAAATCTAGGGTCCTAGCCCAGCCAGGATGAGGCCTCCATAGGCAGGGAGTCAGAGCTAGGCACTAATGACCCAGGTACAGTAGTGGTGGTGGTGGTGGTGGGTACACTGTCAAATCCATTCAGACTAGGACCAACTCTAAAGGACAGAGAAGAACGACCCCACAGCGTTTCCAAGCTTATAAATCTTTACAGATGCTGACTGTTGACACTTTTCTCTCCCACTTCCAGGCTGAATTACAGTCTTGAAAACCAGAGGAGACATTTCTTCTCTGCCTCCTAGGCTGTACATCTTTAGGAAAATAGATAACCGATGACGTCTTTTTTCTGTGAAGAGGCTGGTGGGTCCGAACTGCAGCACGTAACTCCTGCACCACCAGGAATTCCTGTGTAAGGCCAGTATTCACATTGTCATGTCCTCAGCCTCCCAGGAAGCCTTCAAGACATGGAATCTCAGATGGAGAAGCAAGAGGGATGAAAAGGCTAAGTGACATGGCATGGGACACCTTGCACAGTGCAAGTTGTCTGAACTGGGGGTAGAGTCAAGAAGGATCTCGATAAACATAGACAAGGCCTATGGCTGCTGGGCTCATGAAGTCAGGAAGAACATGCAAATAACCAGCTGCTGGATAGTCAATCCCACAAGATCAGTGCTTTAAACCCACTGTGGTGGTCATGTACTTGATGTCAATTTCATGACTGGAAGTCTAGGGGTGGAGTCTAGCCTGTCAGTCTGGAGAGAGCCAAGGGGACCTCTGTGGGCATGGCTTTCTCTGAGAATTCGGGAAGTCTCATGATATTTCCCTCATGAAGATGTTCCCTCATGGAGATGAGCGACCATCTCCCTAGTTGTTGGGAGACACTCAACTGACAAGACAAGCCGGCAGCATCCGAGGAACTGGCGGAGTTGGAGGAGAAGCCACATGGCCTTACCCTGAGGGAGTCAGACATCTGAAGCCAGAGGAGCCACAGAGAGACCCCTGCCAGTACTGAGATACTTCTGCTGCTTCTACTGCCACCAGACACACAAGACTCTGTACCCACTGGTCTATGACTTCATGAGTTGGAAGGGGACTTTATGTACTGGTATTGGACATATGGGCTAACATTGGACTTGTGACCTTGGACTGGACTGGGTTAGGATGCTTTCTCAATGTTCCATTTCCCTTGTATATAATCCTTTCCCTAATATCCATATGTGTGTCGATGAATTTGTTTCTCTAGTCTACCCGGACTAACACACCCACTCAGGGGATCTGTCAGAGGAAGAGTCGTCAGTCTTGTCCCTTAAAGACTAACTTTAAACCCCACTGGCATGGAGCTGATTCTGACTCAGCGTCCCTATGTGGGATTCTTGAGACTGCCGGTCCTTATAAGAAGAGACAGGCTCCTCTTTCTCCCAAGGAACAGATAGTGGACTCGAACCACAGGCCTTGTGGAATTGACTCAAGGGCACCTGCCAACAACACATCTCTACCAGAGTAGTTTTCTAGGCATCTCTTCTGTGGTACCAGTGGATGGATTTGAACCACCAAGATTTAGGTGAGCAGACAATGGGAAACTGCATTTGCCACCTACAAAATACAGGGGTGAGGATTTCAGCACCCTCATTGTCCTCCAGTTCCCCACTCACTCTCTCCCAAAATCCAACCTTGGACACCGGGTCTGCAGGGGGCAGCCTCCTCGCAACAAGAGCAGAGCAGAGGCAGGCTGGGGCAAAAGGAGAGAGTTGGGTTGAAGGGCCTGGGTTTTGACTCTGACAGAGAGAGGCTATCTGGAAGCCTTGGTGGCTGGCCTAGTGGTTTCAAGTTGGGCTGCTAATGTCAAGGTCCGCAATTCAAAACCACCAGCTGATTCTTGGGGGAGAGATGAGGCATCTGAATGCCCAGAAAGTTATAGTCACGGAAACCCACAGGTGCAGTTCACGCTGTCCTATGGGCTCTCCGTGAGTAGGCATCGACTCCAGGGAAGTGAGTTTGGTTCGGTTCACAGGCAACCTGGGGCCCTGGTGGCAGAGCAGGCTGCGAGTCGGGTTTCTAGCCAGTGGCTCTGTTGGAGGATGGCGGACCTTTCTGCTCCCATCACGAAGGACACACTTGGAAACCCCTTGAGTCAGAAAGGACTCCGTGGCCTGGGTGACTGATGACTGACCCTGTGAACACTGGCCTTACTCAAGGGGTCCTGGGGGCTCAGGAGTTAGTGCAACAGCTCCATTTTACCCTGTAGGGTTGCTGTGCATCAAAGCAGACTCCATGGCAGTGAGCTGGTTTGGTTCTGTTTTGTTCGGGGTCTGACGCAGCCGTCATGTGCGAGGCAATGAGTAGCTTTAATGGCATGAGCACATGGTCATCCTTTCTCCACTTCTCGCAATATGACTCTGGGTTCTGCTTCAGGGAACCAAGCGCTGACTCTGTTCTGAAAAACGATGGCTCATGGAACTTATTAGCAGAAGCCTTCTATGATGTTAATGGCCTTCCACCGTTTGGACTTTACAGGGGCTTAAAATTATCAGTATCCGTTGGTCTCAAGGCACTTCTCCCAACATGCTGTGCTGTACATCCAGCGGAGATGACAATGAGCTTCTCTCAGCTCTCCCAAAGCCACCCACCATTCAAGGAAAAGGCCAATTTTGACAGTGAGCCCTCGCCCACCCTCATTTGTATACTTGCTTAGTCTTCCTCATGGAAGAAAGCCTTTAGAATTCTTAATTCTATGAATTGGACGTAAAAGTTGGTGTCTTTACCAACTTCATCCACGTAGACACACACACACACACGCACGCACGCACGCACACACACACACATACACACAGCCTCATCCCTTGGAATAGACCAGTTGTTCGCTGAGCACAAAAATAGAGTCTCCTCGGGGCAGGTGCCAACTTTGTGGGACCCCCCTCTCCCACACCCCCGGCCCAGAAGAACACATCAGAGGATAGCACTGAAGCTACAGCTTGGGAAGAAGGACACATCTGACCAGAACACACAGGAGCAAACGAAGAGGAAGCAAAGTGAGTGGAACACATCCTAGGCCACCAAGCCCCAAGGATGATATTCCTGCTCAGAGCAGCCAAGGCACGGAAAGGATGATAGGGTCGGCCCCACTATGCGACACGACATCCCTCACTGAACCATAGCACTATTGGGGGAGGGGAAGCAACACTGGCAGAACGTGCAGGAACTGCACCCGATCTGATCCCCTCACACTGGGGCAAAGCCCTGAGGGGATACAGCAGAGTCGCAAGGGGAGCAAAGCGATGGAGTCCCCAGGGACTACCAAAAAGAGACTCTGGGGGCAGAGTGTGGCACCCCATCAGACTCAACTGGGAAACACTCCAAAGTGTTAAGAAACAAAGTGTTAAGAACTGGAACTATTGATAGGTTTTTCCTTTTTTGTCATTGGCTTTCTTTTTCTTGTTGTTATGTTTCGTTTTGTCTTCCTTTGTTGTCTTGTTTGGCTTTACCTTGTTTTTGTGCTTTTTATAGTCTCCGCATGTCTATCTAGATTAGATGGGAGGGATGAACAATTCAGAAGAGAAAACAACACCAGATCTGATGGTTTGGGAACGACACAGGATTGGGGGTAATGGGAGAAAGGAAGGGGTGTACCAACCAACCCAAGGACAAGGGAACAACAAGTGAACTAAAATCAAAGGAGAGAAGGGTATAGGATGCCTGGTGGGACTTAATCAAGGGCAATGTTACCACATGGAATTACTTAAACTTGAATGAAGGCCGAACATGATAGTGGGACAGGAGGAAAATAAAAGGAAGTAGAGGAAAGAACTAGGAGTCAAATGATATTTATAAAGGTCTAAATACAAGCATATGTACATATGTTTATATATAATGATAGGGAAGAGATCTATATATATATATTTACATGTTAAGTATTAAGGTAGCAGATGGACATTGAGCCTCAACTCAAGTGCTCCCTCAATACAGGAACACGTTCTTCTAATAATCTGGCATTCTAGGATACTCATCTTCCCTGACATGATCGCTGAAGCCTAAATGGATGGATATGCAACTGTGGTGAAGAAAGCTGCTGGTGCCTGGCCATCAAAAGATATAGCATCGGGAGTCTTAAAGGCTAGAAGGTAAACAAGGGGCCACATGGAAGAAGTACACCAGCCTGTGTGCTCATGAGGTATCGATGGGATCAGGTATCAGGCATCCTCATATCAATGTGAATGAGGAAGGTGTGTGGAGTGGAGATCCAAAACTCATCTGTAGACAATTGGATTTCCCCTGACAGAAGGGTCATAAGGAAGAGACAAGCCAGTCAGGGTGCAATATGGAACAGATGAAACTTACAACTTTCCTCCAGTTCTTTAATGCTTTCTCATCCCACTATCATGATACCATTTCTACCTTACACATCTGACTAGACCAGAACATGTATCCTGCTGCAGATAAGAGCTCGCTCACAACACAGGGAATCCAGAGCAGATAAACCCCCCGGACCAAGAATAAGAACAGAGATACCAGGAAGGGAAGGGGAAATGGGGGGAGGGGGAAGAAAGGGGGAGCCAACCACAATGAGCTACATATCAACCCTTTCTAGGGGGATGGACAACAGAAAAGTGGGTGAAGGGAGACAGCAGTCGGTGTAAGACAGGGGGGTGGTGGTGATTATAAATTTGTAAATTATCAAGCGTTCATGAGGGAGGGAAGTGGAAGGGGAAAATATGAGGAGCTGACCTCAAGTGCTCACGTAGAAAGAAAATGCTTTGAAAATGATTATGGCAACATATGTACAAAGGTGCCTGACACAGTGTATGCATGGATGGATTATGGCAAGAGCTGCAAGAGTGCCCAATAAAATGATTTTTAAATTATTAAAAAATAGAATCTTTTAAGATCAAAGTACCAAATGTAGCAGCTCTAGAGACCTGATCCACTCAGCCTAATGGACAAGAAACATGAAGTCCTGAAGGACCACCCTCCACGAGCACACACGCCCTGCTGGTCTCTACACATGGGGGGGGGGAGGGGGGCAAGGAGCTTTCAAAAGGTGATGGAAGAATGGAATGAAGAGACAGTGGGATTTCCCCATGAACTTTTTGAAGTCCCCTGGAACCACCATACAAGCCAGTCCTACAACATAGTTCTGCAGCCCAGAATATACATGGAGAGTGACAAGCACAACTGTGTTCATGACCTGCAAGACTAGGTTTAAGGGTCGAACGCTAGCACTGCTTGAAGTTCTGCATCAGAACAAGGTGACACAGGAACCAGTCCAGGCCCTCAGAGCACCGTCAGATCCTGAGAAGCACACGGACATGCCAGCCTGCAAGTCAAATCTCACATGTGCCCTCATGCTCCAAAGAAACTGGCAGTTGATCCCTCCTTAAAGCTAAAGGTCAGACACCAGTGCCATGGTTTGCTCTTGGGAGAAAAGACCAAGAGATGCAGCCCTTGAGGCCTTCTAATCTGCTCAAGGTCATTCACGCAGGGACATCCAAGATCCTGAGTACCCAGACATGGTCAAAGCGCGCGCACACACACACACACACACACACACACAATGCAGCCCTGCAGACACTGCCCAATGAGGAGAGGAGAGGTCAGATAACAGGACCTCTGTTCCTCTTCTTGGTCTCAGGATACGATGTCCCTGGTGATACAAATAACACGCACAACCGTTCACCCAACGGTGCGTTGGAAGAAGGGCCTGCCAATGTACTTCCAAAAGACCACATCCTCGAATGCCCTATGGGGTACAGTTCTATTCGGACTTGCACTTGTTTGCCCTTGGGTCAGGACTGATTCGACGGCAATTGGGTTACAGATACCTAACTCATAGTGCCACCAGCGTTCCTTTTGTGATCTTGTTCTTTGATGCCTTTGAGTCAGTTTGGACTC
This sequence comes from Nesogale talazaci, assembly GCA_004026705.1. NCBI lineage: Eukaryota > Metazoa > Chordata > Mammalia > Afrosoricida > Tenrecidae > Nesogale > Nesogale talazaci. The sequence goes on from PVJH01045182.1 coordinate 12,009, forward strand.
CCAGCTATCCAATGAAAAACAGGCCCTTTGCCAGCCTCTCAATTGTTCTTATGTCTGAGCCCATCAAAAGCAAGGGTGGAAGCCAACAGCACCTACAGTCCCATGGGGCTTGTCTCTTCTGTGATCACTGTATGACAGGGAAAGCTCCCGGTAGGGGAGGCAGCCATATCTGCAGCCCTGGGTCCTGCCCAGTACCATGGGCTCATGGGAAGATGATCCAGCAAGCAGATGCATGAGTGGTTGAGAGATGACCATCCTGGTGCGCCCAGGCCATGGCTGCCTGGGTGTATTGCATTCTCAGCTCTAATGCTCTGATGAAGCTGACCTCAGCTTCTTTTCCTTACAGCTTATGTGATCACCCCTACAAGACCTAACACTTCTGAGCTTTCTGGGTTCTGTCTTCTGTTCTCCATGCTGCAAGCAAAACTGCCCAGGGTCAAAGCCTGTCATCAATCCAGACTGTCCTCTCCCAGCCAGACTCAGTACTCAGGTGGAATGCCCTCTGATCAATCTCTCTCTCTCTCTCT
>PVJH01045183.1:0-12545 GCA_004026705.1 Nesogale talazaci
ATTTGTTCATCACAAAAGAACAGATACTGTATGAGACGACTGTTAGAGAAAGTCAAGAAAATATCATGACACTACAAGAAAGTCTGTGATGGCTCCCAACACAGGAAATCCGCTGGCTAGAGAGTAGAGAAGTAGTCATTTGGATGAAGGAGAAGGCAATATACAATACAAGGGATGTGGGCAAAAAATTATGGAAGCAGGGAAAATAGTGGGAGGTTTGCAAGAGTTAAAGGCAACAGGCAAATACAGCTATAAGCACAATTTTGCAATAGTGGTGTTCTACAAATAGATGCTTGCACAGACATACTAGCTGAACAGGTGCTAGAGGAAGAGTGGGAGTTTACCCACAAATTTATATAGATTTGGCAGAGGGTATAGTAAGTATATATGTATTTACCTTGCTGGAAGTTAATACTTGAATATGATAGAGTATAGCGGGAGCAGTTATGAAAATTTCTTAGAACAGAACACCTCGAGGGAAGGAGTTGCTGGGGTTTCAGGGGACACCAAGGTCAATTGTCATAACGGTATTCACAAATAAAATGTTCTACATCCTATTTAGGTGAGTGGTAGTGGGAATCTTAAAAGCTTGTGAGCAGGCATCAAAGAACTAAAAATTACATCACTATAAATGAGGGGGAATACAGATTGGGAACCCAAAGCCCATCAATAGGTGAAGCGACATCCTCTTAGAGAGGGGTTGCAGGGAGGAGATGAGCCAGTCAAGGTACAGTGTAGCAACAATGAAATATGCAGCTTTCCTCTAGTTCTCAAATGCTTCCTTCCACCCACTATCATTATTCAAATTCTACCTGACAAATCCAGCAAGACCAGGGGATGTATCCTGGAGCTGGAAACTTGGGGAATTCAGGACAGATGATCCCTTCAGAACCAGTGGTGGAAGTGGTAACACCAGGAGGGTGGAGGGAGGGTGGAGTAGAAAGGGGGAACCAATTTCAGGGAGCTACATATAACCTCCTTTCTGGGGTATGGACAACAGGGAAATGAGTGAAGGGACACATTGGACAGTGTATAATATGAAAAAGTAATAGCAATTTGTAAATTATTAAGGGTTCATGGGGACGGGGGAGGGAGGGGAAATATGGGGAGCTGGTACTGGGGGCCTAAGTGGAAGGAGAATTTTTTGAGAGTGATGCTGACAACAAGTGTGCAAATGTGGTCTGCATACAATTGATGTATATATTAGTCATGATGGGAGTTATATGAGCACCCAATAACATGATTTATAAAAAATGGAGGGGGAAATAGGGGCTTATACCAAGGATTTAAAAAAAAATTTTTTAAGGCATCACTGCCCTCAGGTGGTGGGAGTAGGAGGCCCAGCCTTTGCTCCTGGGAGCCGGAATTGAACCTCCATCCCAGTGGGCCGCAGTCCCGCGCACAACCACTACGCCACCAGGGCTCAGCCCGATATACCAAGGATTTAAGTAGAAAATATTTGGAAACGAAAATGGCAACATGTTTACAAATATACTTGATACAAATGATGTATAGAATGTTACAAGAGCTATAGGAGCCCCCAATAAAATCATTGAGAAGAATAAAGCTTGTCCTTAAACCTCAAGGAAGAAATTAGTTCAGATTTCCAAGAGTCAGAGGGAATTAGAGCAACATGGGAAACCGTTCTTGTTCACTCAATTCTGACTTATGACAAGCTCCTACGATTGGAGGGAGAATTCTATGGAGGATGTCCACTTGTGGCTTTTCAAAGATATATTTCCAGACAAACCTATAAAGATAGAAAGTAGACAAGTGGCAACCTAAGCTGGGGTGAGGGGATAAGGGTTGAAGTGAAGTTTGAGAGTGAGACAATTGTGGAGAAACAGGGGATAGTGACTAGAGGTATGGACGATGAAAATATTCCAAAATCAATTGTGATGACGGTTGCATCAGTGTTTCTGTAAATATACTAAAAATGATGAGTTTGGAAAGACACTAGTTCTCTTGGACTTACCTTTTGGGGTGGTACAGCTCTCTGGTTTATCTTCCCTACCAACTTCTCCTTTGAGACCAATGCAGTCCATGTAGCAGGATATTCTCCTAGACCATTGTGTTTTGGTTCTGTTGTAACAGAACAAAACATTACCCCGTCCTCATGATTGTTATGTTTGAGCTCATTGTCATAGTCAATCCATCTTTTATGATGTCTTTCCACTTTACCAAACATGATGCCCTTCTCTAAGGACTAGTCTCACGGGGTAACATGTCTAAAGTACATGAGAGGAAGTACCCCCTCACTTCTACACAACATTCTAACAGTACTTCTTCCAAGACAGATTTGCCTGTTCAATATCAATCCAAGAGAGCTGAAGAATAAAAGGCATGCCTTGAGTGGCCACATTGAAAGATCCTACAGGGAGAATATTGAACAATGTAGGAGACATCAAAAAAATGGAAGAAATACAGAATCACTGTACCAAAAACCATTTCCAGAAGTAGCATGTGATCTAGAACCAGTAGCACTGAAGGGAGAAGCCCAAGCTGCACTGAAGACTTTAGCTAAAAGCAAGAATCCGGGAATTGATGGCATACCAATTCAAATGTTTTAACAAGTTAATGAGGCACTGGAAACATTCACTTGTCTCTGCCAAGAAATTTGAAAGATGGCTACTCAACCGACTGACTGAAAGAGATCCAAAGAAAATGAGCCAATAGAATGTGGAAATTATCTAATAATATCATTAACATCATATGCAGGTAAAATTTTTCTGTAGATTATGTAACAATGGTTGTAGCGGTACATCGACAGGGAGCTCTCAGAAAGTCAAGCTGGATTCAGAAGATGATGTAGAGTAAAGAATATCACTGCTGACCTCAGACAGACCTTGGCTGAAAGCAGAGAATACCAGGAAGATATTTACTGATACTGTGTTGGTTTTGCAAAGACATTTGATCATAATCAAGTATGGACAACATTGAGAGAAAATGGGGATTCTAGAACATTTCATTGTGCGCACGTGGAACCTGTACATAGGCCAAGGGGCAGCCATTTTAATAGAACAAGGGGAGACAGGGTGGTTTACAACCAGGACAGGTGCGCATCAGAGTTGTGTCCTTTCACCATGTCTCTTCGATGTGTGTGCTGAGCAAATCATCTGAGAAACTAGACTCTAGGAAGAAGAGCTCAGTATCAGGATTGGAGGGCAGCGGATTATATTGTAACTGGGGGTAGGAGTCCGTTAATGGCTTCACTATGCACTAAGACCACACGCCTTCTCTTTTGGAGTACTGGGATGCCAACCACTATCTTTTTGCATTGTCTAATTTATGTACACATGCATATGTTTTTTTTCTCTTACATGGCCGGGTTCAGCGCACACAGCAGGTTCTCAGCCTACTTGCTGACTGAGATAGTGTTCCTGCTTCAAAATGTGTAGCTTGCACCAGACTGAGATTTGGAATCCCAGCTTCTCATTTCAGCTCAGGCATATCCTCAGCCCTGACTTCACAGTAATTAGATGCCACTTTGTACCTAATTTGGTAATTACTTTAGATACTTTTAAAAAATAAAAATAAACGTACGATGTGTTAGGCTATTATTTTCCCTCCTTGTTCGTTCTGAGATAGTTCAAAGTCAATCAGTTAAATAGCACCAAGGCTTCATCCACTGTGGACCCCTGTTTCACAGGAAGCAGACTGAGGCTATGTCCAGCAATGTCACAGTGATCCAGATAGACAGTTTGCATCTCTCAGGCTTTCATGTCTGAAAGAGTGAGTGACAGACACAGGAGGGAGAGGAGGCTTAGGGTACACTGACTGGTCGGTTCCTCACTTTCACATCTGAGCTCTTCCCTGCATTGCTTTGTGCCCAGGGGACCCATCTCTGGTATCTACAACATTAGCCTCCTTTGCCATTCGAATTCTAATCACTGGCAAGGATTGGGAGGAGAGAGATTGATGTTGGTTCTTCGCATAGTCTCTGGCTCTCCATCTATGGCCACAACTTCTCTTCCCCCGCAGACTACGTCAATGCCATCCTTCTCTCCTCCTGCCCCTTCAAGTGCAGGGGTAGGAAAGACCTCTGAATGTTACTTTATAAAGAAAACAGTTGCCCTTGAGTCAAGGCTGACTCATGGCTACCCAACGTGTTGCCAAGTAGAATTGCTTCCATAGAGCTTGCTTAACTGGCATCTTTATGGAAGCAGATCATGAGTCCTCTATTCCATAGTACCTCTGAGTGAGTGTAAATTGCCAACTTTCACTGAGCGCTGTACTCCCTTACTGGTCGCTAGTCACCAACATTTCCACTTCTACCCTCCTTACCCTTCCTTCACTGTCTGAATCCCTTTGGTCCTTCAAGACCTGTGTCAATAGGCTCTTCACCTGGAACCTAAAAAAAATGACAGGGAGAACCTTTGTTTCCTGCCAGGACCCTGACTGGGGCAGGGACAGTTGTTTCTACTGTTGAGGACTGTGGGGTCCTCAACCATCTGCTTGGTTATTTTCTTAGCTCGGTTTCCAACAGTCTTCCTTCTCGAAACTTTGAAACAACTGGTATAGGAGCCAGAACTTAGCTTTCTGCCAGTGCAAAGCATGGGGTCCCTGCTTCCAAGTGGCTCTCGGTGCCTGTGAAATGCCATCTTCTCAAGTAGCTGTGGAAGTCACATACTCTGGTGCCAACTTGACTAAAAGTGTAGGGGTGGAGTCTAGCCCGTCAATCTGGAGATAGTCAATGAGACTTCTGTGTGGGCATGGCTTGCTCTGAGAATTCTGGGAAATCTCGCAATATTTCCCACGTGGAGATGAGAGACCAGAGACTCGGTTCCTTGGAGACGAACTACTGACAAGATAAGATGACAGCATGCTGATCGATCCTGATTCCTGGAGACTGGAGGAGCCAGAGGAGAAGCCAACACGCTTACCCTGATGGAACCAAGCCTCTGGGGTCAGAGAAGCCACATGGAGACCCCTGCCAGTGCTAAGATGTTTGGGAGGCCACAGGGAGACCCCCTACAAGCACTAAGATGCGTCTCCCACCACTGGATACTGCTGATGGACCTTGAGTCCTTAAAACAAGGAGACATGGGGAAACCCCTGCCAGCGTTGGGCTGCTTCTACTGCCACTGGATACACAAGACTCTGCACCCACTGGCCTGGTGTTATTGCATGTGACCACTGAGTCAGAAGAAAACTTTATAGACTGGTATCAGATATATAGACTAATATCGGACTTATGACCTTGGACTGGACAGGATTGGGATGCTTTTTCAATGTTCCGTTCCTCTTGTATATAAACCTTTCCCTTATATCCATAAGCGTGTCAATGAATTTGTTTCTCTAGTCTACCTGGACTAATTCAGTAGCACAGGAGAGAGAGGAATCGAGATGGGGGGCCAGAGGCTCAGGGAAGGCCTGCACATATGACTTCTCCAGGATTTCCAACTCAGCACTCATCATTCTGTTTTCCCTTTTTGGTTTTTCACTACCATTGCTGAATGATGGGCATCAGTCTGACTCCTCCCAGGGCAGTTGGCTCAACGATGTCTGGGCTGCCCCTCCTTTTCAGGATTCTATCTGTGCTGGAAGGAGACCTTGGTCCCTAACAGCATCGCTGCCCCTCAGAGAGCGCCACTTTCCTGCTTCAGCCAAACCCTGCCTTCAGTTCTTGCTTTTTCTTCAGCTGTCGGTGGCACATTCTTTGCTCATCTGCTTCCCCCGGGTCAAGCAAGGGACAGGCAGTCCATCTTTCAAGAATTGGCTTACAGGGAGTTAAAAAAGAGAAAGAACTAACTCACTAGCCATACCTTACTTTCTGATACTTCTCTAGTGCTGGCCATTTTGAAAGCTGCAATAGCTGTCCCGCCTGTGTCTTGTACTTCAAGAACTCCTCCTCCTTTCGCTTCATGTGCAAAGCAGGGTGGCAAAAGCACAGTGCCAGCGCCGTGCATTGTGCTCTGGTGCACCTTTTACTGTTGGTAGGTGTTGCCACGCCAACGACGGTGCTCAGTCCTGCTCCAGGACCTCACAATGCTTCTATGTTCGAACCCGTTGTTCCTCCAATTGTATCCATACATGAGCCAGGAGGGTCTATTTATGAAGCACGGTGTCCTGTTCTCTGTTACGAACATGCCCAAAGTATGCAAGACCAAGTCCTACTATCTTCACCCCTAAGGAGTACTCTTGCAACTCTGGCTATTCATCTTGCCAGATAATTTTGTTTGCCCTTCTAGAGGACTTTGGTCCTTTCACTATTATTTGCCAGCACCCTGATTCAAAGGCATCGATTCTCTCTGGTCTTCCCTGTCCAACTTTCACAAGCATCCAGGAATTGACGGATAACCCCAAGGTGCGGGTCAGGCACACTGGAGTCCTCAGAGTGACTCGCGCCTCCGCTGCTTCACACTTTTATGAGGGCTTTTGCAGCGGATCTGCCCAATGCCCTCCATTGCTTGATTACTTACAGGCGGTTCCCATGGACGTGGATTATGGATCCTTGACAACTTTAATCTTTCCTCTGTGTACCACAATGTTGCCCATGGATCTCATTGTGACGGCTTTTCTTGGTTGCTGTTCTCTTGATATCAAGTTGTAATCATTTCCGAAGGCTGCACTTTTTTATCTTCATCAGCAAGTGGCTCAAGTCCTGTTGGCCTTCGGCAAGCAAGCCCGTGTCATCTGAATATGGCAAGCTATTCATGTGGTAGATGAATGCTCAATGATGCTCTCACATAACCTGTACATAGACCAAGAGGCAGCCCTTTGAACAGAACAAGGGGGTGCTGTGTGGTTTACAATCAGGAAATGTCTCTGTCGGGGTTGTATGCATTCACCGTACTTATCCACATGGTACACTGAGCCAACATCTCAGAAGCTGCACTCTAGGAAGGAGAGCATCACCTCAGGATTGGGGGAAAACCATTGCACCCCGAGGTCTCACCATTTTGCTTTTCATGCCCCCTCCTTTCTCCTTCTCCTGTCTGTCCTCCCCACCCTCACCCCCTCCTCTGATTGGGATGTGGGAGCCATCCTGAGAATGAAGACTTCAACCTCGTGGTGGTTTCATTTTTCTTCCTCCCCCCCACAGAAAGAACCTCCACTGTTTGGATTGTTAGAACGCCCAACGAGTTCTTGTTATGAGAAGAGTCATCAAACTATGCCTCGTATGTTTTATGTCTTCACAAAAGACTCCAGAAAAAGATATCAACCACTTAAAAAGACTCCCTTTAATAGCCACACGAATTACAGTTTTCTAAAGCAAGAACATTCTCCTTGGGTCCTTTGTATTGCATTCCCCCTCCTGTGTGATTTGTGTGCCGACTTCTGAGAAGCAGGTTTTATAATAAAGAGTTAGCCAGGCTAGATTGCAGCAGCAGAAGCTTATGCAACTGCTAAAACTCTCCTGAGTTAAAAATGGAATAGTCTTGCCAAGTGGGGAAGGTAATAATATCAGTGATGTGAAAACAGAAAGTAAGAAATTAGGGTTTCCGCAATACAGGTCTCTTACCCACAGGTTCCTGCACCAGAAGACCTGGGTGTCATTTTTATTTTTCACAATAAATCCAAATGGCAGTCTTTCATTAGAAAATTCAGACTTCGCTTTCACAGATTCAACCTTCTACCTCCAATGAATCCAGAGTCAAGGACCCTTTTTAACTGACTTTTTGCTGCTGCTGTCACAAAACACGTCTTGTATCTGTTAGACTTGGTGTGTTTGCAAATGCCTAGGAGGGAACAGATTTTCGATTTTTATAAGTAAGTTTTGTTAATTTGCTATTTTAAAACACTCGTGAGACCTTTGCTGTTGCCATGGAAATGTAATTTCCATAAACATGATTTTTGTGTGGTTTTCTGCACACTGAAGGCTGAAGCTGAAATGCAGTGTGTGTGTGGGGGGGGGGGATCAGGGAGTGGGTGGTGAATTTGGCACACACACATCCATTACTGCTTCCCTCACATGCTACAAATTTGATTCCAAGAATCCATGTGATGTCAGAGATGTGCCCATCTAAACAGCACAAAGGGCCATGAAGCTTCTGGGTAGCGGGCCTGGGCCGGGGCTAGGAGACCAACCTGCTCCTGAGATGAAGTTAAGAACATCGTGGGTCACTCGTGGTTAGATCTAGGGCAGAATGACCTACCATGTTTTTCCAAACCTTGGTTTCATCAAGTCTTTAATGACTGGAAGTTCTGCCAAAGGGGTGGCAAGAATTCTGAAAACCCTTTTTCCCGTTGAGTCCGATGCATTCAAAAATCCCTTTTTAGAGCCCAGTACTGCTAAAATGCTCAACTCCTAAAATGTGGAAAGAGGAAAGCAATAGAAAACACAAGCACAATAATATTAGCTGTTAGACAAGACAAGAAAACATTGACTAAGAGATCATTTCACATTCATCATGAACACCAATGCGGGAGGGAAAACCCATAAGTGAGAAGAGCAGGTAGATAGTCCTAGTGGCACCAAATATATGGACAAGTGTGAAAGAACTACCATTTGTTTGGGCCCACACGTGGCAGGGGTGGGGGTGGGGGCTTCCAGGGAACAGAGGATATGCAGAAAAATGGAGAGAGAAGCAGACTAAGGAGCAGAGGGCATTTTCTAATAACTAAAAGTGATTGGGGGAAAGGAACAATACAAGAAGCTGAGACTTGGTCAGCATGCCCCAATTCCTGGGAGGCCTCTTTATGGAACAGACCCGGCATCTGGTACCAGGTACCAGATTGGGCACCTGGGCATAGCAGAGGGGGTTGAATCAGACGCCATTATGAATCATAAGGAGTTATGAATGACTAGAAAGCTATTGTGTTGACTGTTATTATTTATGTCATGCCAGAAATGCACTAGGGCCACCCAGAGACGGATGTGCCAGACTCCCTGTCTGGCGACTGCGAATCCTCCTGTTCCTTGACAGTCACCCTGGAGGGCCCAGGAGAGGTTTCCTGTGTGTCCCTTGTTGCTCTGTGAGCCTGTGTGCGAAAGCTACATGGAGTAGCTTAGCTGCATAGAGCTCCTGCTTTCACCCAAAGGAGAAAGGCTACTCGAAGGTCGAGTGTGCAGGCACAATGAGATTTGTTATTGTTTTCACTGGCTGTCTCCTACACACACACACACATACACACACAAACACACACACACACACACACACACCCATGGTGGCAGCCGAGAACTGCTCCATGGGGTTTCCATTCAGTAGCAAGGGCTCCCGATCATCCTTCCGAGGCACCTTGAGGTGGGTTTGTCCTGCCAACCCCTCAGCTAATCCTCAAGTGCTTCACCATTTGCACCCCCAGGAAGTTGCCATGTGTGCTTATTGAGGAAGGTCCTTGGTTGGGAGGAAAACATCTGGACCCAGCTGCTAGCATGAAGATTGGTGGTCGGAATGCACCCAGTAGCTGGAGAGCAGAAACACCTGGCAAATTCCTTGCAGAACCACTGCAGCCAAGAAGACCCTGGAGAAGCTCAGCTATGTAACACCCGGTTGATCGTCCTGCATCCTGGTTGAACTAGGCTGGAGAGCAACAGATGTTTCAAATTCATTGAAAAAGAAAGCGATTGGTGTACTCGGTACTTTTCCAGAGATCAGTGTTCCTGGCAAGGCTCAATCTCAGAGCAGGGAATCCAGAGCCTCTGCTGATGGTGGTGACACTGCCTGGGTCCCAGGGGCATGCACAGGCTCCCTAGACCAACTTTCAAGCCTTGGTGGCGCAGAGGTGGGGTGGGGGTGTGGGGGGGTGTCTGGTCCTGCAGCGAGGCCATGTGGCTTCTAGGGCTGCTTAGAGCAGTTCCCAGGCGCCTTTTCTGGCCCTGAAATAGTTGGGAGGAATTTGGCACAGAAGGCTGTGGGAAAGTGGTTCACCTCCCCCTACAATGGAGTGGGAATCGGAACCAGAGCACTGGCTGCAGGACCGCTCAGCTTCTTCCCTCACACACCATTTTTGTTTTGTTTTGTTTTCATGTTGTTGGTTGTTTTGTTCTTTTTTTTTTTTAACATCAGAAACAGGCAGCTTGCCCGAGGCTAGTGGGTGGCAATGGAGAGAGGGAAGAAGCTGGCTGAGCAACAGAATGTGACAGTTTCCAAAGACCTTTCTATCCAGCGACAGGGAAGAGTAAGCAACTTGTCCCTCATCCTGTTCTGGGCGGAGGCCTGACCTTGACCCCAGTGCACACCACGATGCTTCTGCCTTCAGAAAGGGCAGGCCCTGGCCTTTGCTCCCTGGTAAGAGTGATGTGATTCTCAGAGAGAGAGGCAGTTAAACAGAAGCAGCACGGCCTGCCACGTGCGCTGCCCAGAGGAGGAGGCATGGGAGGAAGAGTTCCTGAGAGGAAAAGACATTTGATGATGGTGAGCCAGGGACCTAAAATGTTTGTGGTGCCTCTCCAGATCCTGGAGGCTCTTCTGCAGTTTGCTAAAGAAATACCCACCGACTCCCACTCTACCGCCGAACAACTGTGTGACTCTGAGCAAGTCACTTATCTGTTCCTCAGTTCCTTCACTTGCAAAATAGGGATGATCTTGGGGATCATTCTGAAGACGATATGCGTCATTACATGTAAAGTATTCAAACAGTGTGGCTCATTAGGTATGCACGGCACGTTGTGGAGTATGGCACATTAACCCAGAAACCATTTGCCAATGGTTTGGCACATGGAGGTCGGATATAGGAGAGAGTCCAGATGTAACCCATAGATTTTCCATGGTGGATTTTTGGGAAACTCGATTACCAGAACTGTCATCTGGGTGGATTCAAGCCTCTCACCTTCCTGTTAGCCAAGTGCATTAACTGCTGACACCAACCGGGTATTCCATGTTGTTCATTTAGAGTGGATTCTGACTCACACCAGCCCTGCAGGGCAGAGGAAAGCTGCTCCAAAAGGTTTCAGGGACTGTGAATTCGCCAGTGATAGACTTGATGTCAATTTCATGATTGGGAGTATAGGGGTGGAGTCTAACCTGTCACTCTGGAGATAGCTAATGAGGCCTCTGTGTGGGCATGGCTTTCTTCTGAGAATTCTTATAGTATTTCCCAATTGGAGAAAAGAGACTTCATTCAGTCTCTTGTAGTCAGTCTTCCGACAAGACAACATGGTGGCATGCTGATAGATCCTGAGTTCTAGAACCTGGTGGAGTTGTAGGAGACACCACATGGGCTTGGCCTGATGGAACTAGACCTCTGGGCATGGAGAAGCCATGTGGAGACTCCTGCCAGCACTGAGTTTCTTCTACTGTCACTGGATTCTGTTGATGGACCTGGATCGCTGAAAGCGAAGAGCCATGGGGAGACCCCTGCCAGCACCAGGATGCTTCGACTGCACTTGCTTCATGAGTCGGAAGGAGATTTTATAGACTGGTGGGCTAATATAGGACTTGTGACTTTGGACTGCACTGGGTTGGGATGCTTTCTCAATGTTCCATTCCTCTTGTATATAAACATTTCCCTTATATGCATATGTGTGTTTATGAATTTGTTTCTCTAGTCTACCAAGACTAACAATGAATCTTTGCAGAAGTCAGTTGCCTCATCTCTCTCCTGTAGTGCAGTTGATGTGCTCAAACAGTCCACTTTTCTGTGAGAGGCCCAATGTTTACCCCCTTGCATCCCTGGGTACTACACTACAGTTGTGTGCAAGGCTCGCTCCTAATCCCCTGGGAATCATGTTAACATGTCAAACCCCAGGTCCCACCCTCAAAGTGCTCATGTGGTGGTAGTAGGAAGGGGGTGGGCCTGGGGATTTGTATTTATCCATAAAAAGTCCATTTTGAGAAGCACGTACTTCGGAGTCTGCTCCAGAGTGTGGTGCTCTGCGGAGGCCCCATGCTCGGAGTGGGGCGAGAAAGGCCCAGAGTGTACATCATGACCTTTACCTGCATGGCTCTCTTGCTGTTAGGAGCAGAGAGTGGAGAGGGGTGGAGGTAGTGGCCAACACCTACCCTGACTTAGAAAGTTTGATAGAAATAAAGAGGAAGATTTGATTCCTCTAGGGAGATACAGTGTGATAGTATTCAGCTTAAGCATATTTAGCTTAGAGCTGGTCTACAGGGGAAGTTGTAGCTCTTCAAAGGAACCTCCAAGGGTAAAGCCACTGCTCTTCTTTTTCACTGCACAAACATGAGGCGAGCTTTTTGTTATCCCTTGGGCTGTCTGGCCCCCATTCACTAGGCCACTCTAGTCCCTTGGTTTGAACCCCCCTGAGTCTCTGCTCTGTGTTTGCTCCAACTTGGGCCAACTAGTACCCTCCTTTCTTCCCAAAGTCATTGTCACCCCAAGCTCCGATGCGACTCTTTTGGGGACGTTAACATAAGATACATAATGTGGCCTTTGGAAAGCAGTATGGTTTAATCTAAGTAGCTAACGAAAAGACGCAGTGGGGAAGTTTAGTGAGGAGGAATGCACTTTTATGGAGCTGTGTGTTTAAAGATACATCTAGGGCTTGTTTCTTAGCAACAGGGCACATCTAGAGCACAGTGGCAGTGAGAGAACATCCAGTGGTGCTGCAGCAGTGCGAAAGGCCATAAAAATCTACTGAGTGGGAGACGAGCGCTCCTCCTCCAGGTAAAGTCCTCCGAATCCTGCACGGATGGTGATGG
>PVJH01045184.1:0-12537 GCA_004026705.1 Nesogale talazaci
AGAACACTTCTAGGTAATAGTGTAAAAGATGTTTAAGGAAGACAAAGAATACACAGAAAAGAAGATAATGCAGCAGAGTGCAGCTCAGACCCCTTTTCTCAGCTGAGGTCTCCATATCTCCTTTCACAGGGATGCATGGTAATGGCCTGTGCAGCAATGAGCTCAGTGTTCAATAAATTTGACCCTAAAGAGGTCAGTGGGGAGGTGTACTCAATTTATCAGAGTAGGAACATGATCTGTGAATGCACCACTCCATAGTATACCGACTCATAGCCTCTTCAAGAGGATCCAGAGACAGCCTGGGGGTGCAGATGTCTGTGAGTTTTACAAATCCCAGTGCAACCCCTGCAGCTGTACCTGGAAATAGATATACCTTGAGATACATACCTGAGGCATGTGTTCAGATAAAGCATTCCCAAACTTTCTCATTTCAATTCCTGAGCAACTCTCCTCAGAGAACTGCCAACCAAGAAGTGGAAGAAAAGGGCATATTCTTGGGAACACCTTCCATGATTTCAAGGTTATCCAGAGTGAGTAAGAACTAAACTAAATAATACATCCTGAGACTCGATCTGGAGGACTGATATTTAGTAGTACCTTCATAATAAAGTTTAAAAAGGGCTCATCTGGGATGGGGATGTTGGTTGTTTCCTCCGAGAATACAGTCCTCTCCATTACTTCTCTATTCACCAAAACCTACATGCAGTTTTTCAGGCCACAGAGAGTGATAGGAAAATGGCTGAGGAAGTAGACATGGCTCAGGATTGAGGATTTCTTTAGGAATAAAAGCAGTGGTCTTCTACACTCACTGACATATATTTATAAAGAAATCACAGCAAATCCAAGGACATTTTAATTATCAGACATACATTTTCTCTTTCATGTTAGTTTACGGTAACATTGTTATATATTTAAAAATTTGAAGATCAGACAAGTGTAGCAATCTCACTGAATTCATTGGGCCCACCTCAATGAATGCTGTCAGTAGGAATGTTTTTTGTGAGTCACTATAGAGGAACAGCTTTTCTTCAAAAACTGCACTGCTATGTCTACGCAAGAGTTGTGGTAGTGTGGAAAGAGTACATGTCACCCTAAAGTAATTTATCTTTGACACAGGAAGACATTTCTCATGCATAAAAAAATCATCATAAATAATGTTAATTTTACCTAATCATAATATTTAACAAAACCTTATACTGAAATATGTGAAACTGTTCAACTAGGAGTGTGTATTACTCAACACTGGGAATGTTGCTAGTATCCTACAATAATTTAGTAGCAAAGCCACCAGAAATGTGGTGAGTTGGTTACCAGGAAAAATGTCAACCATCTAGCTGAAAACAGACCCAGTGAGCTGATATTCTGTGGCATCATAAAGGTAAAGATACAACAGCTGACATGAAGAAATGACTGACCTTGTTTGACCCTAGTGATCTCCCTGAATCCTGAATTTGCACAGATAAGTTAGTGTCAATCTTGCCCATCATTAGCTGAAGGTTGTGAAGTATAGACAGATCTAAAATATTAGCACCCAAATAATAAAATACAATTGATGGGTATATGTGTTCATAGTTGGGATTCCAGAAAGAACAGTCTTATGGAAGATTATCTCTTTGAACTTCATGGGAACTCAGATGCAGAAATGCCTGGAGGTCATGTCTTGTCCTTTAGGCTGTTTGCTGCTGTAGGGCAGAGTGTATTCTCCTGTTATAGTAAAACTCCTGAATTCACAGGTATCAAGACTAAGCACAGAATTAGTATTTTTAAGTTAGAGAGAGATTCTCTAGGGAAAGTGTGAGATTTATAAGAATCTACCGCTTCCCACAGGAAACCAGCCTGAAGCTCCAGCTGCACCTGTTCCTGAGGCTGAGTCCTGAACTCTGTGTCTTGCACTCCCCCTGGAGACCAGTCTCCTCCCTGCAGGGGAGGTTTGTGTCTGGGCTCTCACTGATTTCCCCTCACTGTGTATCTTGCACAGTAATATGTGGCTGTGTCCTCAGCTTTCAGGCTGTTCATCTGAAGATAGAGTGTGTTCTTGGAGTTGTCTCTGGAGATGGTGAATCGATTCTTCACAGAGTCAGCGTAATTTATGTCACTACCACTACCACCAATGTATGCGACCCACTGCAGGCCTTTCCCGGGAGCCTGGCGGATCCAGCTCATGTAATAGGTACTGAAGGTGAATCCAGAGGCTGCACAGGAGAGTGTCAGAGACCCCCCAGGCTTTCTCAGATCACCCCCAGATTCCACCAGCTTCACCTCACACTGGACACCTGCAAACACAGAGGTACCATAATAAGGACACGCATACAAACAAATGCACTCAGTTATACAGACACACAGCAGGGTCTACAAAAATTACCATGTAAAACGGTCAAAATGAAAGCCAAGCTTGGTCCAAATTTCATGATGTGTCCTGTGTACTATCTCCTGGGCACAAAAGCTAACAGCAGAGATCACAGTGACTGCGACTGTCCTCTGAGATCCCCCAAACCAGGGGCTGTGGCCAGTTTATCAGCAGGCAGAGAGCTGCATTTGCATGTCCCCTGATATTTGGATGAAAAGACAGGTAAGAGTTCTCACTCAGACTCAGAAACACAAGCACTCTCAAAGAAAACAGAGCTCTTCAACACGTTCTTTATTAACCATTGCTTTACTTCTAACATATTATCTTTTTAACAATAGTTTTCAATTTAGAATCTTTTTGTTTTGTTTTTTTTGGGGGGGGCATCACTGCCCTCTGGTGGTGGGAGTAGGAGACCCAGCCTTGCTCCTGTGGAGCCACTGCTGGAATTAACCTCCATCCCAGTGGGCCACAGTCCTGCGCACAACCACTATGCCACCATGGCTCAGCCCCCAAATTAGAATCTTTAAAATACATGCACAATAACTTTGTGGTATGAGAGCACACAATGCAAACTCTCTTGTCCTTGACACAGGGAGAAACACATGATGATAATGAACAGAGCATTGCCTCTTTCTTGCGTCGGGACATTGTTGGTCACTTTTATTTATTTGGCTCTCCAAGGTATTTCTAGTGATATTTTTAAACAGTGGGCATGAAGTTTATCATAACATATATTCAGAAGACATGTGGAATGGTATTCCCTCTCTTGTTTCTGTTTGTGCATATTTTGATTCTCCTTCTTTTGTCATGATCAGAAAATGTGAATATGTATTACCTGACTGAATCTTTCAAAACCATCAGTTTTCAACTAATTGGCTTACTTTGTTCCTGCCATTTCATTTATTTGAGTACCTTTATTTTACTCCTACTAACCTATTATATGGCATACTCATTTTTCCTAGTTCTTTTTTTTTTGAGGGGGGGTGATCACTGCTCTCTGGTGGTCGTGGGAACTATCCAGCCTTGCTCCTGGAAAGCTGCCGCTGGATTTGAACCACTAAGCCAGTGGACAGCAGTCCTGCACTCAACCACTATGGGACCTAGGCTCAGCCCCTTAGGTCTTTTAGACAGAAACTGAGCTAAATAATTTGAGTTTTGTTTCAACATGATACAGCTGGTTTTTGCTACAAATAGTTCAAGAAATTCTCTTCAGTTGAATCCAACAGTTTATTCTGTTGTGCTTTCACTTTTATTCTGTCGTATACAACTATCCAGGGCATGAAACTCATGAGGTACATGACATAATATCAATATTACAAATAGCATTTACATGTGTAATAGGTATATATACACAAACAAAATGTTGTGTATGTATAAAACCTACAAATGAATGAATATTGCAACATCTATGGACTTTTACAATAAACATTAAGAAAGAAGGGTTACTTGGAGGAAATGTTTTTTGGGGGGAACAGAAACCCTAGAAGCTAACAGGAGGCTCTTTGCTCCCAAACCACCAGCATTGCTCTGTGCTTCCTACAACCCATGTTATCACTGCAGACAATTGTCACTATGGCAGGGCCATTGTGTTTGTGATGGCTCTGAGTCCTCTCACGGTTCCCCTCACAGGGTCATGGGCAGCTGTGTCCTTAGTGTCATTGGGCTCAGCTGCAGGGAGAACTGTCTGGTGGGCATTCTTGTGGAGCTTGAGAGTCAACTCAATTGAGATGGGTCCTTGTTTTCTGCTACTAAAATATGATGCTAACAATTGCTCAAATCTCTTCTTCAGATTTTGGTAAATCCAAATAGAGAAATACAGATTCGCCAGAGTCAAGAAACTTTAGAGAAAGCTCTGTGAGGGACTCATCACTCCTGGGTCCCAATATTAGACAACTAGGAATAGGGAAAATAATCAATGATGACAAGTCGGGGAAATCCCATTATGACAACAAGTTTTGGGAATCTCAACACTACAGAGAAGTAATGTCAAGGAAGAAGAATCTCCACAGGAAATCCATGATTATCGACAAGGTCTGTGAATGCTAGAGATGCTTTTCCTAGGTGTAATGTTTTCTTTCCACTAGTTTTGAGATTTTACATGGAAATTATTGAGGTGCTTTGAATATTAGAAGTCCAAGGAATAAAGTAGAGATGTTCCAGTCTTCTCAGAAAATGAAAAGGGAAAATCTGAAACCACCATCTTCTTTGTGATAACACCAATACCACCAATATCACTGCCATCTAGTTGATTCTGCCTCATAGAGATTCTATAAGACAGGATTTTGTTGTTGTTGCAAAACATGCCAGCAGAAGGAAATGCATAACATGTTATCAACAAGACTCTTGCTGAGAAACAAAGACAGGGGCTGCATGAAAGTGACAGGTGTTCGCTTTACTTGGGTCAAGTAAGGACTGAGTCATAAGAACACAAAGGAAAGCTCCTGAAAAAAAAAGGTGGGTGTTGTTGAAAGTTTTAGACAACTATACCAATAAGTAAATGTATAGGATTACTAATGTGAAAGAGAGTTCACATTTTATTGCAGATTTTGTATTTTATTTGAGATTTACCATTTTATTATAAATCAATGCAGTACTAGTTACATGTTGATTAATTTGCTGTCCACAGTGAGTACTCCTGATGCCACAGCAGGTCACAGGACCTCACTTGGGCTTCATATACTTTTTTTTTACTGTTTCAAAGTTACAATTCTGTTATAGTACGTGGTGTGTTGACAAGCCATTGCTATTTCTCCTTGGAATTTAAATAAATAAATAAGCGCAATTCTAGTTGAAAAATAGAAGTTGCTGACAATTTTAGCTGGAATGTGTATATGGCCACACAAAGAGAAAAATCTGAAAACAAATGACGTATTTCATGTTGCATTACTTAAAAGCCTCCTCACCTCCCAAACACTGTGTATAAAATGCCCTGTGACAGATTGCTTAGGGAAACAGATTTTGATGGACAAGATGAACTATGTCCCCTTGGCTACTCGTATTCAATACTTACTTGTGCTTTCATTTCCATCTTTGTTTTGTTAATGTTTTTTCCTTGGGGTAGGGTTCCCAAATCACCTGGATTGTATAAATAAATTTGAATAAATAAGAGTTTCGAGTGCTTCCTACTCCTATCAGTTACCCAAACATTCTTAAAACAGCTGAAAGAGCACTTCTCCAAAGAAGTGACCTACTGATGTGAGCTGCCAACCTTGTAGTTAGAAACATGAATGTAAATCACTTGACATAATAGAACTCAGGAAATAAACTGTAGATTAATAATGAGCAGTACGTGATGCACATGTAAATTTATACATCTCTTATGTCCTCTGGCTTTGTGCACTTGAAAAGCTGTGGAATTTACAGGTATGCACAGAGCTAATATGTTTAAAGAATTATCTAAATTCATATTGAGTCTGGAAGTGATCCTTTAAATAATTTTCTCTGTGATTGACTCATTGGCCATGTACTTCACACACAGAGAGCTTCACCCTGCTTTTCTAGTGTCTGCCTCCATTGTGATGGCAAACAAATCAGGAAACAACCTTCCTGGATGCATCCCCACTTGCCTGCCCTCAGGAAGGCCAGTAGGGGTTGTAGAATAACGTCCTAGGGGCACAGGTGTACTCAGCAGGGTCAGACAAGTTTTTTCCTTGGTTATATAACTTATTATGAATACTTTTACTGCAAAATTCTGAAAACGCTGGCTCTAGGAACAGCACAGTTGTAGGTCTGGTCCAGACAGACATGAGTACAAGAAACCAATAAATTGAGATGTTGAAGATAAATTTTGGAGACCATGTGTCTTTAGTTGTGCTGGGGTTCAATGAGGCACATCATCTAATAGAGAACACTTCCTTGTGTTCTAGGATTCATCCTACAAATGGGACAGTCATCATTCAAATCATGAAAGAAACCTCCTCACAGTCTCCAACATTTGCCACGGAATCTCCTATGGAAGAAATCTGGGTTTCATAGCCGTGCTCAGGGTTGTGGATATTGACAGAGAAGACAGTGACAAGAAGACCCTTTACTTACGCACATGTCATAGCAGACTGGTCCCAGGCTTCACAACACAGCCTGAGACATAGGAGGAACTCAGATTCATTAAAAAAGCAACATGTGAGCATTTGGGGGTAACAATAGATTTGAGATGAAATTCTTATCCAGACTTCCAGTTTATGAAGATTTGATTATTTCATAAGCAAAATCCACAAGGGAGGGTTCTTCAAAGGTAGAGATCCTTCTCAAAATCCAGGGTTTTGTTCTTGAAGTGTGGTTGTTGGATTTTTGTTGCTTCGTTGTTTTAATGTAGAGTGGAATGCTACCTCATTGATCATATCCAAATGTCTTACACATAAAATTTAAATCTCATAGTCAAAATGGAATTAATTCCTATAAAACAGTCTTTTTTCCTATTTGCTCTGTGATTGGTACAGTGATGATTGGTACATCTACCCAATTGAGAGCATCCCCTTCTGTTGGAATGTCTGTCTCCATGGCGATAGTAAACAACCCACAACCCACTTTTCTATCCCAGATCCCAGACTTCCTGCATCAGTGAGATTTTGATAAACAATGTTCTTGAGGAAGGGGCATAGTCAGTGTGATGAGGTAGAAAACATGTGTTGGTCATACACAACAGATTAGAAATCATTTTCCAACATCACCACAGAGACCACACTATTTGACTCAGACATGTAGCCCTACCCATTGCCCATGAATGCTACTCATTAGAAGATCTTTTTTGAGCAGAGGATGGTTTTGAACTTCTGGCATTATTAGCAGCCCAAATCAAGACTACTATGCCAGCATGTCTACTGCTTATCTATGCACTGAGTATCCCTTTTTACATTGTTTTGCTTTGGAAAGATGTGTATGTGGTGTTTCTGGTCATCCATCCATGGTGTACAAATTTCAATAGAGCTTCCATGCCAAGATAAAGAACAAGATGGTTCTCTAAAAAGTTAACTTCAGAAAGCTATGAATAGCTGCTACATTACAGGATTATTCCCGAAGACTAAAGTCATTCAATATGAAGCTGAGGGTTAACTTCCTTCTCAAATTAAAGTCAACCTTAAAGATGTGACTTTGATTTGCTGATGTAGTGTCACTCTAAATGGAAAGGGCAGGAAGGAGTAGGATGAGTGACGTCACAGTGAGAGGATTGCAGGTAATGACAGGAACTATTATGTGTGTGAATTCAATGTAAAACTGATGATGTACATTTGAACACTTCATCAAATGCATCATTTACTTATAAAAATTTTATTGTTTATAAAGGGTTGGTTTAAGTTCTAGATAATCATTTTTGTATTCAATAACTTATACAACTTATCAAGTCCTCCAATAGTTTGCCTGAACCACCATGCTTTTTATCCTCTTCTCCAGCTTGTAGAATATTATCTCTCCATTTCCTCAAGATAACACCTGTCTGCCTTCTATCCTATTGCTTCCTTGCCCGCTAAGTCTATCCCAGCTTTAGAAACTGTCAAAATCTGTTTCACAAAGAAACAAGAATCAAGTTTCACAGCCTACACTGCTTATGATCTTGAATGTGCAACTTAGTAGTTCTCCAGTTCAAGTGGGAGTCCCTGGCAGGAAATACCTCCCCACACGTGTGTCTGCTCCTGAGGATGGTCTTTGTGCTAGTGCGGCATGAGCGCCCTCTGCCACCCCATCCTTCACTGTAGGTGAGGTTTTTTCCTTGGCTTACACTGAATATCCTTCATGGGGTGTCTTGCACAGTAAGGCATGGCTGTGTCCTCAGATTTCAGGCCATTCATTTACAAATAGGTGATGCATTTGGCATTATCTCTTGAAATAGTGAATCTGTCTTTCACATAGGAAACATACTCTGTTGTTTGACCATTGCCTGCATTTCTAATAAAACCAACTCTCTCCAGTTCAACTACTGTAATAATGAGTGAAGATGAACCCAGAAGTTGCACAGGAGAGTCTCAGAGAACCTCCAGGCTTCCTCAGGTCACCTTCAGATTCTAGCAGTTTCACCTTACACTGGACACAAGAAAACACAAAGAAACTGTGAAAAGATCACTGCCCTCTTCCACCCCCACTAACAATTCTACATACAACCACCCAGCATTGTCCTCCATTATTACCATGTACAGTGGACATAATGTAAACCCAGTTCAGTCCAAAATTCATGTGCGTGTCATCTGAGTTAGCTGAAAACAGGAAGAGGAGAGACTTTATGTACTGGGGCTTCCTGCCCGGAGCTCCCAGGAAAGGAGCAGCTCAGGTTTTATTGGCACATAGAGAGATCTGTATTTGCATGTTGTCCTCCATTTAGAAGCAGAGGAGTTGAGTGCCTGTATGGGAGTTTTCCTTGTGACCCTCAAAATGCAAAACAGCCTCACAGGAGAATGGAAGTTTTTTCCTAAAGGTTGCTTATACACAAGGTAAAGAACATTACTCTTGCTGTGGTGAAGAGTTGCAATGTTTAATGACATTTTAAATTTGTAGCCACTATTATACATAAAGAGAAACTCTGTGGCATGAGAGTTCAGAAGGTGTCCTTTCTCCCTGATGTGGATGCACAGGAGATTGTTCCTCACATGATCACGATGATAGAGAGATAGAGCTCTGCTGT
The DNA here is from genome assembly GCA_004026705.1 of Nesogale talazaci. Lineage (NCBI taxonomy): Eukaryota > Metazoa > Chordata > Mammalia > Afrosoricida > Tenrecidae > Nesogale > Nesogale talazaci. The sequence continues at coordinate 8,958 of PVJH01045184.1, forward strand.
TTGTTTCTTGCTGGTGACCACTGTTTTCTTTATTGTTGTCTTCGAAGATATTCCCTCCTTTCTTTCAGATTGATGGGTTTCTTTACATAACGTTTTACATGAAGCACACCTATTTTATCTTTTTAGTACTCAGTCACCCAGTCACTACAAAATGATACCCCCTCTCTTAGTTCTGCCATGGAGGAGTCACTTCTCCCTTGTGCTGTGAATGCAGATTTCTTTTAGAGACCTGTCCTAGTCCTGCACAGTAGTTTTTATCTGGGTGCATTAACTTCCCCTATTCCATACAGTAAAAGTGTCTGGTCTTCAGTGACCACAGAATTGAACTAAATACAGAAGTACTTTGTAGGCTCACTTCTGAGTTCAGGGGTCAGTTTTTCAGAGATGGAGTATACATATTTTTCCTTCAAGCAATGTCTATTGTTAACAGTCACTCTGATTCCTTCAAAGGCTGATCCACCTCCAGTAATACTAATTGATCATGGTGTGTGTAGAGAAGTCACTACAGGATAGGGTGAGGATCAGAGAGGGTTTCATCACTCCTCAGGGGGACTACTGCAGCTCTGTTTGAAGCAGAACAAGAAGGGATGGATGGGAAATAGTGATGACAAATGATGGACACCCATTCATATCAAGCTATTTTGATAAATCTACAGGAAGACTCTGACACCACGGAGATGAATGCAGACAGAAAACACATAGCTTGCTTTGTACCTTACAGATTCAGTTAGATGGCTTGTCCCTGCGATGGCAGCCATGAGATCAAACATAGCAAAGACTATAGACATGGCACAGGATAGGACAGGGTTTCATTCTATAGTGCATGGAGACAGTGTGATTGCAACCAAATCAATGATAATGACAATAATAACAATCACATTTGTATTGAGGGAGCATGAGTTCCTGATCAGTAAGGCTGCAATGAAAGGTTATTGGTAGATAGGTTGAGAAAAGTCAAGATTCAGATATAGAGTCCTGGAGGAGCAATTGAATTGGAACAATGCTCTAGGTCAACCCTTGCTATCTGACAAGTTTGAGTTTCAGTGAGCAATCAGTCATTCCGTCCTCTGCACCTGAGGCTAAGTGGGTTTCTTTTGCTTCAGGTCTCCCTAGAGACCTGCCACTTCTTTGATGAAGGTGGGACTTAGGTTCACCATGAATAGCACTCACTGGTGGTGTTTAAGAATTATCAAGTGCACTTAAACTTCAGCAGAATGCTGAGTTAATGATTTTTCTACTTTATTTTTGGGGGGGCGTGTCAGGTATACCTTTGTCCTTAAAGTGAGATCCTTGCTCTTCAATACTCTAAAGAGGTTTGTATACAAGATTTACGTAATATATCTTTTGACTTTTAAATTAAAAATCATTTTATTGGGTGCTCATACATTGTTTTTCACAATACAAAAAAAAAAATACTGTGCCAAGAACCTTCACCTGTCCGCTGCTGTTATCATTCTCCAAACATCTGCCTTTCCCCTTGAGCCCTTGATATAGGCTTGTCCATCCTTTCCCATCTTCCCCTGCCCTCCCTTCCCCACCAACCCTCAGTATTTTATAAATTATTATTGTTCTGTGATATCTTACTCTGCCCGACCTCTTCCCCAACCCACTCTTTTGATGCCCGTCCTTATGTGTATATCCTTGCAGTTGGTTTTGTTTCTCTACCCCACTTTCTCTCCACCTATCCAGCAGCTTCAATCTCACCACTGGCCAGAAGGGGCTCATCCGTCTTGGTTTCCTCATATCTCCAGCTCCCCTCTCTACCAGTGTGACTTCTCCAGTCCATCTGGATTTGTAAGGTAGAGTTGGGACCATGACGGTTGGGGGAGGAAGGCTTCAGGAACTAGAGGGAAGTTGTATGTATCATCACTGCACGCCTGCACCTTGACCGGTCTTTCTCCTCCAAGTGACTCCCCTGTAAAGGCATGACCAATTACACACCAATGGACTTTAGGCCTCCACCCTGCTCTCCCCCTCATTCATATGGTGTGATTCTTGTTCTTGGATGCTCGGTACATGCTCCGTATCTTTTGATCTTTTGTCTACTGATTCATGAGCACTGGTTGTGGACACAGGTAAGAAAAAGTCTGTGAGGAACATTTCTCAGGGCGGTGTGGGGAGGTAAGAGACTGAGTGGTGGTGAAGCCTGGGGAGGTGGCAGGATTTGCTTTGGCCTTGGCAGCACTCCGATGGTATTCCTGGCTCCCCAGAAGAACAGAAGGCAGAGTTGACCTCTGAGACCAGTCCCTGTTCACTGCGGACAAGAGAATTGGGGCTAGGACTCAGTTCTTACCCCACAGGGGAGTTCTGAGCAGGGGAGGATGTGCAGTGCCAGAGCGAAGGGCAGCTGACTTTCCTGTTGGATCTTTGATGAGTTCCCTGCACTCTGCTCCATGAGGTAGCTCAATTCTGAAATGAAGATGGAGGAGGCAGTGGGGGAAGGTCCAAGACCTTCTGGAGACCAACATTTGATCCTAATCACCAAGACAAGAGTCAGACAAGGAGGAAGATGCATCTGTATAACTGGAACCTTAAGTTCTGAAAGACGGTGTTGCAGATTCTTCAGTTCTCTCTGCAATGCCTTGATCAGTGATGGGATTGAGGACAGACTCTACTGGGTCTCAGTTAGAATCCACGGAGAGTGACACCAACCTCGGACTGAGTGTCTGAGAGCGACTCCTCTATCCAACTGTTCAAACTTACAGTGACCCTCAGGGACAGAGGAGAAGTGCTCCTAGGGTTTCAGACATGGTGAATGTCTTTTTTTTAACTGAGAAATTGGCAAATTTTAAGACTTTGTGGTTTATGTCTTGATGTTAGACAACAACATTATATCAATGTTGTATTTCTTTTTTATATGAAACATTATTTTTAAAGTAATTTTTAAAATATTAAAAATAAAGAACTTTCAAAAATTTGTTCAGCAAGTATGGTCCTTTAACATTTAAAGGAAAATAATAGGAGGTGTAGTCCCTGTGTAGATGCTGAGAATGTGCTTTGATCTACCACTGTCATTCACAGTCTTCTGCACACCAGAATCTAACAACTTTAGTTCTGACACTATACTCATTTATCTTGGATTTGTATTATAAAATTTACAATCCTGATAAATCTTTTTAGAATTTCATCTTTCTCCTTTGGAGTGTTAGGAGGTTTTGAACTGCTGATCTTGCACTTAATATCCCAATGTAAAACCCACCACGCCACCAGGGAGAGTAGATTTGTATATCATCTTATTTGTTTATAGTGTTTATTACTTACTTATTGCACATTGTTTGCCTGATTGCTTCTTAGCCATACAGTTAACCTTAATAAGGAATGGCTTATGAGTTGAATATTAAATATTGAATAATTTCAACACTTTATGAATATAACTGGGGCAATTTATTATTATTTTAATTAATTACACTTGGTTCCCCAGAATTAATCTCCACTTTCTGGAGCTCCATCACAGATGTTGGCTATTTTGGGGTATGTTTTACTCGCAATGACTCTGTGTACAATATAACAAAGACATAGACCACAGAGTTTTGAATCATCCTCACCTGCTCCTATATTTGAGGACTTTTTTGAGTACACA
>PVJH01045185.1:0-12513 GCA_004026705.1 Nesogale talazaci
ACATGAAAAAGGAGCTTAGTTGTGTGTGAAGAGAGACCTTGCCTTCTCGACATGGCGCAGGGGTGTGTGGGGCAGGCTTTGAGAGCTGCAGGTCCACCTCCCCAGGGCGGCTTCCCACGCCAACGTTCCTGTTCAGCTAAGTAGCCATGCTGGTGACTTACCCTCCTCGATTTGAAACGTTCAAACCGCCACACTGCTGTGAAGGGGGAAAGTGGGATGGGTTCACAGGCGAGGAAGCCGGCCCAGAGCTAAGGAAGTTAGGAGTCCTGGGTGGAGGGTCTGCCACAGCTGTTAACTTGAGCCCCAGGCCACACACACGTGACACCTGGACACCCACCTGGCACCTCTGCGGTGGCATGACATACCAGTGACTGAAGAATGTTAAGAGCCCAGGGCACATTTTTGGTGAAGACTAAGAATTCGGGGCAGTGGCGTAATGGGTTTCACATCATGCCTGCCAGCCTCAAAGTCAGCAGTTCAAGCCCACCACCCACACCACGGAGGAATGAGGAGGCCACGTGCTCCTGTCAGTGTAGAGTGTCAGACAACTCAGAAGCCCCGGGAGCAGTCCCACGCCACCCTGTAGGGTCGCAGCACCTCGATGGCAGTTGTTGGGGGCCACTTATCTGAACAGCGATGTCAACAATCAGAAACATGGGCATGGACACTCAGAAATAACATGGGGTGTGGGGCAGGAAAGGAGATCGACCAGGACCGAGGTAAAAGATCTGGGACTGAAGGCAGCATGTGTACAAATGTGCTTGATAGAGTTGATACGTGAAATGTGAGAAGAGCTTTAAGAACCCCCAATAAAAAATGATTCTTTAAAAATAAAATGAGTCAAAAGGGAGGGGGGAACTCAACAGAAATAACAATGAGATCCCACTCACTTGGTAGGGTCTGGTTTGTCTAGGAGGTCTCACAGTGTTCGGTGTTAGGCAGTTTTGTGTTTTTCGGTCACTCTGGCCTGAGCACTGCAGGGCTTGGCCTTCCTGAAGGGTGAACTGTTGACCTGCAGCCCAACATGGGGCTGCCTGAAGGCACCCAGAGGTGCCCTCGAATATCGCCTCCGAAAGGCTGTGTGGTTGAAACCCCCCCTATAGAGAATTTCAACTCCGCTCCCCGTGACCCAGAACCTGGATGGCAGCCTGCGCCCCATCCCGCAGCCTCCGGCCCTCGGGTGAGCAGCACGCCCTGCTCATCGGTTTCCACCCAGCTCCACACACTCCGGAGAGTGGAGCTGCTGCCTCCGGGTTGGCGAGCACAGGTAGCTTCTAAACGGTGGCACTCAGCCCTCCCCAGCCCTGAGTGCTAGTGTTAGGCAGAAAAGCAACCCTTACCTCTTTCTGTCGAGGTCTTCGTGATCACTAGGGAAAGGGCGCGTTTTTGATTACAAGTGGCCACTGGAGCTTCTTGTTCTTAATTATTCATTCAACAAATATATCTAGATTTCTTTTGTTCTCAGCCCCCAAACTACGGCAGCAAACAAACATGTCCCACCCACCCTCTGCGAAGTTTGCCTTCTCAGCAATAAGATCAGCCGACGAGGAGGGTCAGTAAGTTCGTGGGGAAGTAGCTGGGAGACCCAGCTATAGTACCAGATGGTGTGGTGCAGGGAAGAAGCAGTGGCGCGTGAATGAGCACCCTTTCAGGCCCACGAGCTGGGAACACCCACGTGGCGGTGGGTGGGTGACAGTGGAGCAAAGGGGGCCGTGGAGTGAGCCAGGTGGCTGGACGAACAAGGGGCTTCACGGGGAGAAGAACAAAGAAGAGGGGCGTCCTAGCAGATGAGCTGGGGAAGGGTGCCCTCAGGCCAGTGAGCTTTGTGGAAAGCATCCTGAGAAACCACTGGGCTTGGGGCGAGGGTTAACGTGACGGAGCCTGAAGTGTGGAGAGTGACTGCAGGTGTGAGAAGGAATAGAGTGCCCGTCTTCCTCCTAGTGTGAGTTTAGGACTCTCGACCCTGGAGCTCTGGTTGGGAATGTGAGGCCATGGTCTCGTCCACTGGGCGGTTAACTGCCAGGTTGAGTCTACCAAGGCAGGAAGGTGAGGCCGTCTGCTCCCACAAAGATTTACAAAGTCCGGGAACCCGCTCCCTCAGTCAACTCCATGACTGGGTTTGGGTTTGGAGTTGTGCTTCCAAGGTAGAGTCCAGGGGGCATGCTGATGGATGGAATGTGGGCTGAGGGGGGTGGGGTGGGGTTTGGTCATCAATGGACCCCAGGCTTGGATGTCTCAGCAGATGGGCTGTGTCAGCATTTAGAATGGGACAGACTGACGAAGGAATTCAAAGGAAATGAGCCAAGAATTCCATGCCGGGTCTGTGAGAGAGAGTTGCCTGCTTGACTTGCAGGGAGAGATGATGACGTAGAAAACTAGAGCCTGGGTGAAGGGAGACATCGGACAGGGTATGATACGACAAAATAATAATTTATATATTATCCAGGGTTCATGAGGGAGGGAAATAGGAGCTAAAACCCAGGGCTTAAGTAGAAAGCACATGTTTTGAAAAGGATGAGGGCAACACATATACAAATGTGCTTTGCACACAATAGATGTATGTATTGATTGTGATAAGAGTTGTATGAGCCCACAGTAAAATGATTTTTAAAAAGAGCTCGGGAGAGAGACAGGAGACCGGCTCCTCCCTGGGGAATCGAACTCAGGAGTCTTATGTGCCCAAGTGAACACAGCCCTTAGCAACAAAGGGAGGCAGGGGAGAAAAACCAGTAGGGCATTGTATCCCTCAAGTCCAGGGAGATGCCTCTTTCAAGGAAGGAAGAGGGGTTATCTGCTGGCTGCTGGTAGGATCGTCTGAAGGCTGCTAAATGGGCTCTGGCAATGAAGAAATCATTGATAACAAGGTCAATTCGGGACGTGTAGAAGGTGAGTGGTGGGCTCAAGAGGGTCAGGGTGGGGAGGACGTAGAGGCAAGATCCCTCCCCTTGCAGGTGCTGGTGGGGGAGTTCCACGTCAAGGCTGTGGTGGGTACGACTGCAGGGAGCAGCCATGTTTGTGCGTGGACCTGGCGTCTCACGGAGGGACACCCTTGGACGCTGTCCCTGAGAGCAGGGCCCGGTGCAGAAGCCACCGTCTCCAGGGATGGAATAGAGAAGCGGGCTTTGACCATCAGAGCCAGAAGGATGAATCCATTCTCATCATATGAAAGAAGGCAAAGGAGCCCAGCTGCCACAGTGGTAATGCATCAGAAGGTCAGCAGTTCGAGACCGCCAGCCCACTCCGAGAGGGGAAGAGGAGACTTTCCATCGCCACAGAGTTCTGCCCCGCCCCACAGGACCGTGATGAGCCGGCATTGGCTTGATGGCCGAGGGTCGACAGCATATGCATGGAGAGATGTTAGAGAGGAGGTAGGGCAGAAAACGAGCGTGTTCTGGTTGTCTTCTGGGGAAGGGGGGTGGGGGAGCCAACAGTGAAATCCTCAGAGAGGAGAGGAAAGGGCTGAAGGTGGGGAAAAAAGACTCGGTGAAGAGCTTGCTGAAGCGGGCCAGGCCACAGCATCAGGGCCCACTGTTGGTCGGGACAGACCTGTCGAGCAGGACAGAAGGACCCCTGGGGAACTGACTTCAACCCCCGGACCAGATAGCCATCAGGTCCATGGGACAGAGAGCAGAGAAAAGGAGTTAAGGGAAATGGATAGAATGAGCGATAAGCAAAGTAGGAGGGCGATGGGAACGGGGTCCTGGTGGCACAGGGGTGAGACCCTCGGCCGCTAACTGAATGGTGGGTGGCTGAAACCCACCCAGTCCACGGAAGAAAAGACGTGGCGATCTGTTTCCGGGAAGACTACAGCCGGGGACACCCCACGGGCAGTCCGCCTCTGTCCTGTGAGCCAGCCTGCGCTTGAGGGCCCAGCTACAGGAGCACGAAGCAGGAAGTGACCGGTTACCAGACAGAAAAGGCATGTTTGGAAACGGACTGTGGGAGTGATCATAGGTAAGAGTCCGCTCGACGTGACTGCGCTGGGGAAGGGGATGACGGATGCACTCGCTCTCAGTGAACGACACCTTTGTTAAGAGGTGGCGGCAGATGTCCGAATGCGTGCGTGAGACTGGTCGAGGGGGAAGCCGGTCTGGAAGCGATGGGACCCTCGCAGGGACCTGGTGATGGCGACACGGAAGGTCTCGAGAGACGCCCCAAGACACAGACGCCGAGGCAGCGCCTTCCAACCGGCAGGTGGATAGAAAGTGGCCAGGGGCTGAAATGCTCACAGGCTGACCCCCGTGGTGCAGTGCAGGGCCACAGGCCCAGGGAGGGTCACCTCCGAATTCTCTGAGCCAGGAGCCGATTCTGACTCTGAGGGACTCTGTGGGAGCGGGTGGAGTCGGCCCCTTCTACGCGCGTGGAGGGTGGTGTCCTCCACGGGGCTCCGCTTTCATCAGTCCCTGCCTGTCTGGCGCCCCTGTGCGGGATCCTTTTCGTTTGTGAATCTTTAGTTTGTCAGTTTAACAAAGAAAGAAGGAAACCACTGGGCAAAGACCTCTTTCAAAGTGTTCCAAAGCACAGATGTCTCTCTTTTTTTGGTGGTGGCGGCGGCGGTGGTGGGGAGTCTCCTTGGCCTGACCAAAGCGACTGTTTTTCACTCACCTCACCTGCACGTGGCAGCCGGTGAGACATATTAAAGACATCCCGGGCGGCCAACAGATCTCACGGTCCTGTGTCGGAAGACGTGCTCCCAGGATGCCCCTGAGAAGGGAGGGGAGCGGAACGTCATCTCAGAAACCTCAGACGTGCTCTGAGGAGGGACCCGTCCCTGGAGACGGCTTGACACAGCGACTGCCACAGGGAGCCCCAACCTAACCCTGTGAGCACGGCCCTGGGCCAGGCAGGGCTTCACAGAACGACTGAGTCGGCACCTACCCGAGACCCGTAAGTACAAGGTCGGCAGTTCAAACCCAGCAGCCACTGAGAGGGAGAAGGACGAGTCTGCCTGCTGCCCTGGGAAGCACCCTACGGGTTTGCTCTGTGTGGGGATCCATTCGGCGAGAGTGGGTTTGGTTTGGGGGGATGTGTTTGACACCTTCTCAGGGGACACCAGTCCCTGGAAAAGGGCATTGCGCTTGGGTAAAGTAGAAGGTGCGTGGCAAGATGGACGGACACAATGCTTCGATGGCTTCAAACACAGCAGTGACTGAGAGCAGGGCGCTGGGCCGGAGAGAGGTGGCTGAGTCAGAAGTGACTGGGGACACCTCACCATGACAGCCACGCCACAGGGAGAAAAGCGTGCCATGGACACCATGGCTGGAAAGGTGGAACCATTCTGGTGGTTTAGGGTAAGGGGATCGAGTGGCCTGTGGCAGTCGCTAATCTGGTGTCAACTTTGAGGATTGGGAGTGTAGGGGTGGAGTCTAGCCTGTCACTCTGGAGATAGCCAATGAGACCTCTATGTGGGCATGACTTTCTCCTGAGACTTCCAGGAAATCCGGCCGTATTTCCACCCTTGGAGGTGAGAGACCCACTACTCAGTCCCTCGGAGATGCTCTACTAACAAGACATAAGGCTGACTGCCTGTGAGACATCCTGCAGAAGTCTCATGAGATTACCCTGTTAGAACCAGACCGCTGAAGCTGGAAAAGCCACATAGAGACTCCTGCCAGCGCTGAGATGCTTACAACGCCACTGGATACACAAGACTCTGCACCCACGGGCCTGTGATTGTCCTGGTGTCATTGCATGTGCTCCCTGAGTCTGACGAGGACGTATGGATTGGTATCGGACATATGCGCTAATATCGGACTTATGACCTTGCACTGGACTGGGTTGGGGTGTTTTCTTGTTGTATAGTTATATATAAAGCTCTCTCTTATACACATCGGAGTTTCTATGAATTTGTTTCTCTAGTCTGCTTGGGCTAACACACGGCCCATGGTTAGACACTTTTGAACCCCCCCTCCCCAAGGAAGGTCTCTGACCTTGGGAACTGTGGGGACAGTCCTACCCCGTCACCCAAGGTTGCCAGGAGTCAGCACCGGCTGGACAGCAAAGGTTTGGGACCCCAAAGAGACGAGGTGACACGTTGTGTGGTGTCCGTACCACGGGTTGAAAGCCAGGCAGGGAGAGACAAAGACCTTCCTCTTTTTCGCTGCCCCTCTCCTTGAGCAAGCAGGGAGCTCCTTTCCAGGGACTCGCATCTTCATCCGTGGGACGAAGCCACACGGAGCATTCGGGTCAGCAAGCACGCTCAATCCAAAGCACCTGTCACTGTCCTCGTCAGATGCCGCCAAGGTGGTCCCCACTCATTGTGGCCTTATGTACACCGGAGAGATTTGGGAGTATGGAAATACATCAAACAAAATCTCCCCCCCCACCGCCCCAAAGCTGTGGTGTATTTTAATTATAATTTTTTTTAACAAAACAATCTTACCACCTTCAAAGTACTCTCCATGAGGACTTCATACATTTTTCAAATCTGCGACTCCACTCTTGGAAACATTTTTTCAAACTCACCTGTTTGGATGGCTGACAGCACCTCCCTCGTTGTTTTCTTCACCTTTTCTACGTCGTCAAATCGCTGCTTCGTTCTTTCAAATCATTTTATCGGTGGTTCTGACAGCTCTTATAACAGTCCATACATCAATGGTATCAAGCAAACAACATACTTGTACATATGTTTCCATCATTATTTTATAAACATTTACATTCTATTTGAGCCCTTGGTATCAGGTCCTCTTCCCCCCCCCCTTCTCCTAAAATAAAATCTTGATGGTAACATGAGAAACAAAAGAGTCTAATACTATTGACGAACCAAAAAGCCCCAAACCAGTTTGGTGTGTGTGTGTGTGTGTGAAATAATTAAGTGGATACATTAAACTAATCATACAGGACTGGGGGCAAAGGAGCCACCCTGAAGTTTTGATAACTGATAGCCTTCTAGGCCAGCAGGGAGTCCAGGGCTGGAAGGCACGCATCTCTCAGGGTCCAGTCTCCAGGGGCTTGCACCAGCAGATACCCCTTTCTCTGTCATGATACTCTGAAAATGGCTACATTTTAAATATCCCCACATAAGAACTGAGCCATCTCCCCCCTGCTTTTGTTCTGGTTCTTGTTGTAAGTAAAACCATTAAAAAAAAAAAATCAGACGCTCACTGCCATCGAGCCAGTTCTGACTTGCCGGGACCCGCTAGGGCAGGGTGGGACGGAGCTTCTGAGAGGAACGTGGTCACAGGAGCAGGAAGCTGGGTCTTCCTTCAGTCTCCAGCCCAAAGCATCACCTCGAGGGCTCCAGGGCTCCGGTGTTTTAGGTAGCGAAAATCTCTGGGCTTCACTGGGCAGGGGCATTCCTGGCAGTGCCGCCAGACCCACAGCCCGGACACAGTCTTTACAACAAGGTTGTTTTCCCACCCTGCTGGCTCGGCCTGCTTAACTTGGCCCCAGGAACCTTCTCTCCTATGTGGACACCCTCCCCGCCCCCTCCCCGTGGGAAGGCTGGAGTCGGGAGAAAGTTGCCAGGACGGGGGCTATTCCCAGGCTCCAGGGCCTGCCATCGTCATCGTCGATCCACAGAAAACGCTTTCTCATCCTGAGGCAGGAAGTCTCTCACAGGCGCTCCTTCAGCCCCGAGCGGGGCCTCCTGGCATACGTTTAATCTGAAGGAACGTCTCAGGGTCCCATGGCTGTTCTTTATCAGCTTCGGCCCTCCGGAACTCTGCTCGCAATCCCCCCTCCCCGTGGTGGTTCCCAGGGGCGAGGGGGGGTGGCCCTCAGCAGGGAGATACTAGAGAGGGTCAGGGTGGCCGGTCAGCTCCCTGCGCATGTCCGTGTCTGGCTTTCTCCCTGTGGCAGCGACGCCCCGCGCAATGGGGTGGGGGATGGCGGGGGCTGGGCAGGTATGAGTCGGAGTCGATTTGATAGCCCCCAACAATAACAATGACAACCGACGTTTCTCAAGACACCTCGAAGGCGCCGTCCTGGGTGAAGTATTGGGCTCAGAGTCAGCGGTTCAAACCCACCAGCCACCCCTCCGGAGGAAGATGAGGCTGTCTGCTCCTTTGACACCCTGGCCACGAGTCAGACTCGATGGCAGTCGAGCCCACTTGACTAAAGCGAGCCTCGAGGCTTTCCGAGACTTTGCACATGTTTTCAGGAGCCACCCGCCTCACCTTGCTCCCTCAGCGTGGCCGACGGGTTTGAACCACTCCCTTTACAATTGGCAGCCCAGCACGTATCCTCCCACTTACCACCAGAATTCCTTCCTGTCTTCTCTGTATTCGCTTTAGCCCCAGCCTCGTTTCCCATTCTTTGAAACCTAATGGATGGCCACGAATGAGAAAAAGCAACGTGTGTGTGAACTGTTGCATGGAAAATGGACGACTGACTCGACCCGCCTTCATCCAGTGCACAATAAAAATGGAGGGTGGGAGAGGAGAATTGGCTGTTCACCAAAAGGTGGGTGGTTCGAAACCAGCAGCTGCTCCATGGGATAAAGATGAGGCTGTGGTCTCTCTTAGACTGCTGTTGTTGTTCCGAATCACAATGACCTCATGGGCCACAGAACAAAATGCCCTCCATCGTGATGTTTAAGTCCTTGGTTGCAGCCCCAGACGTCAACCCATCTCTGAGCGGTTTCCTCTTTCCCTGCTCCTCAGAGACTGGTCTCTTCTGGTAACATGTGCAAAGTGTGTGAGACGGTGCCTGCCCATCCTTGTCCTCTAAGGAGCATTCTGGTTCTACCTCCCCCAAGACCGGTTGGTTCTTCTGGCATCCCATGGTACTTTCAGTATTTTCCACTCGCACGGTAGGGAATTCCAGTGCCCGATTCTTTTTGGGTCTGCTTATCCAACATCCGACCTTCACATGCAGAAGAGGCAAAGAACCAGGCTGCGACTTAGGTGAGGTGCATCTCAGTCTTCAACATGACATCCTTGAAGATGTCCACTGGTACAGATAGGAACCAGAAACACAGGGACTCCAGGACAGATGATCCCTTCAGGACCAGTGGTGAGAGTGGTGAAACCGTGAGGGTGGAGGGAAGGTGGAGTAGAAAGGGGGAACCAATTACAAGGATCTACATAGAACCTCCTCCCTGGGGTACAGACAACAGGGAATAGGTGAAGGGGGACATCGGACAATGTAGATATGACAAAATAATAATAATTTATAAACTATCAAGGGTTCATGAAGGAAGGGGGAGTGGGGAGGGGGAGGCATTATGAGGAGCTAATACCAAGGGCTTGCATAGAAAGCAAATGTTTTGAGAATGATGATGGCAACAAATGTACAAATGTGCTTTGCATACAGTAGATGTATGTATGGCTTGTGATAAGAGTTGTATGAGCCCCCAATAAAATTATTTTTAAAAATGACATCCTTGCTCTTCAATGCTTTTCATGAGGTCTTAGGCAGCACATTTTCCCACTGCAACTCCTCATCGGATTTCTTGATTGTTGCTTCCCCGACCGTGGACCTCTGTAGGCGAGATCTCCTTCGTTACCCATTGGTTCAGTTGTGAGGCTTTGGGATTCTTTACCTTGAGTTGCAATCCATAACGAAGGCTGCAGTCTTTGCTCTTCCTCAGAAAGTGCTCCAGGTCCTCCTCACTTCAGAATATTGTCGGCTGTGACTCAGCCTCCCTCGCAGCCCGAGGCCCCGTTCTTCTTTCTGTAGCCCAGCTTCCCATGTTTTCAGCTCAGCAAACAGAGTGACCAGGATCCAGCCCTGACAAGCATCTTCCTTGATTGTCAACCACGCAGTAGGCTCATGCTCTGTTTGACTAATTGCCGTTGGTCTTTGTATAGATTTTGCATGAACTCAAGGAACTGTTCTGGAATTTATACCCTTTGTAAAGCTACCCATGGCCTGTTGTTATCTACATGCTCAAATGCCTTTACATAGCTAATGGAACCAACTAAACATCTTCCTGGTACACTCTGCTTTCAGCCAAGACACCCTCAAAGATGTCCCACATCCCATGTCCTCTTCTGAATCTGGCTTCGATTTCTGGCAGTTCTCTGTCAGTGTACTGTTGCAACTGTTGTTTAGTGATTGCAGGCAAAATGGTACTCGCATGTGATATTAATAAGATTGTTCTAGAATTTCTGTATTTCCTTGGGTCACCTTTCTTTGGTATGGATCTCTTCCATCAGTTGGCCAGGTAGCAGTCTTGCAGATTTCTTTGGCATGGGCGAGTGAGTGTTTCCAGTGCTTTATCAGCTTGTTGAAACACTTCCATCGGTACTCTATCCATTCCTGGAGCTCTTCGTTGCAGCTTGAACTTCTTCCTTCCGCTCTGTTGGTTCTTGGTCATGTGCTGCCTCTTCAAATGGTTGCATGTTGGCCATTTCTTTTTGGTCAGTGACTCTTTGTAGTCCTTCCATTTGTCTTTGATGCTTCTTGTATCATTCACTATTTTGCCCACAGTATCTTTCCGTATTTCAACTGGAGGCTTGAATTTTTTCCTCACTCTTTTAGCTGGAAATATGCTGAGGTATATGGAAGTCAAAGCTCTGGACATATCATTGTAATGTTTTGTTTTGTCTTCTGGAACTATCACTTGAAAAGTTCTGCTCAGTTTTATTTTCTCACTTCATCATTTTTTCCATTTGATGAATTTCTTTATGCCCAAAGGCAAATTTCACAGTTTCTTCTGGCATCTACTTCATTCTTTCTCCTCTATCTTTTATGCAACCTTTTACTTCCTTCATTCATGATGTTCTTGGTGTCCTCCCACAGCTTGTTGATTTTTATTATTAGGGTTCAATGACTAAAATCACATCAATTTTTTAAATGATATTTTGAGGGTTTTTTTTTTCTGCATCACTGCCCTGGTGAGAGTAGGAAACCCAGCCTTGCTCCTGGAGAGCTGCTGCTGGATTTGAACCACCAACCCTGTGGCCGCAGTTTCGCACACAACCACTGCACCACCAGGTCTCCGCTCACATCAAATTTGACACATATGATGCTTTCAAAATTCAAGTGGAATATACTCAACATTATATTTTGACAGTTATGGACTTTTTTTTTTTAATTTAACACTGAATGGACAAACGTATGAGCGATTGTGGTTTATTCCACAGTCAGCCCCTGGCCTCGTTTTGGTGGCTGATATTGAACTTTATCATGGTCTCTCCCCGCTGATGTAGTCAATTTTATTTCGGTGTGTTCCATCTGGAAAGTCCATGTGGATAGTGACTGGTTGTGTTGTTGAAGAAAGGTATTTTCAAGGAAAACGTCATCATTAGTTGGGCAAATTTTCTGTCATGTGATCCCTAGCTCCATTTCTATCACCAAGGCCATGTTTTCCAATGACTTTTCCATCCTCTTTGTTTCCAACTTTTGCCTTCCACTTTCCAATACTTATCAATACATCTTGATTGCATGTTTGATCAATTTCCAGTGGATGAAGTTGATAGAATTCTTCAGTTTCTTCATCATTAGCTTTCGTGGTTTGAAAATATAAATTTGAATAATAGTTATAGTCACTGGGTTTCCTTGTATGTGGGTGGATATTTTGTCACAGGCAGCATTATACTTCAAGATCTATCGTAAAAGGTTCTTTTTCATGATGAATAGGAAGCCCTTGCTCTTGAATTTGTCACTCCCGACACAGTAAGCCATAGTTTGATAGCCAATTCCAGTTCCCTAAGGCCCAATATATTGTTTCATTTTGGACGACTTCCAATTTTCCTAGATTCATACTTTGTACACTCCACGTTCCGATTATCAAGAGATATTTCCAGCTGTTTCTTCTCACTCCACGTCTCAATGATTTAGAGTCTGGGAGCCCCTAGGGAGACCCTTGACTCTCTCCTGTATGGTCCTGGTGAACTGGAATCGACCCCACGGCAATGAATTGGATTTTGGTACTATCCCATCTCTTCACAGCTTTCCTTTACACCCGGGGCGGGAAATTTCACGTCTGCCAAGGGCCCTTTGGATAGTTATCACATCGTTTGAGGACCCTACGAGTCAGATATTTCATTGACGCTCCTCGAATGTTGATGACTTGGGAGAAAGATGGTACTCTACACCGGAAAACAGTTACAGTCTTAGGGACCCACCGGGGCGGTTCTACTCCGCCCTGTAGAGTCGATGTGAGTCGGCACTGGCTCGATGGCAGCTAACTGATTGAGGAGTTGTGATGGCTGGTATGTGATGATAGTTGACATTGAGGACTTCTCGGGCCAGAAGTTCCTCCCCCTCTCTCCAGAATCCATCAGCTGCTTCATGGGTGTGTTAGTCCGGGTAGACTAGAGGAACGAATTTCATAGACACGCCTATGGATATAAGTGAATGGTTTATATACAAGAGGAACAGGACATGGAGAAAACATCCCAGCCCAGTCCGGTTCAAAGTCATAAGTCCGATATTAACCCATATGCCCGAAATCAGTCTACAAAGTCTCCTTCTGACTCACAAAGTCACAGGTCAGTGGGTGCAGAATCCCGACGCCGGCAGGGGTCTCCCCATGGCTCCTCGCTTCCAGGACTCAGGGACCATCAACAGCATGCCGCTCCAGTTTCAGAGGTCTGGCTCCATCAGGGCAAAGCTGTGTGGTCT
>PVJH01045186.1:0-12441 GCA_004026705.1 Nesogale talazaci
GGAGGCCCAGCCCCACTGCTGGAATTGAACCTCCGTCCCAGTGGGCCGCAGTCCCGCGCACAACCACTACGCCACCGGGGCTCAGCCCGCTAAGTAATATTTCTTTTTGTTTTGTTTTGTTTTTGTTTTGGGGGGCATCACTGCCCTCTGGTGGAGGGAGTAGGAGGCCCAGCCTTTGCTCCTGTGGAGCCGCTGCTAGAATTGAACCTCCGTCCCAGTGGGCCGCAGTCCCACGCACAACCACTACGCCACCGGGGCTCAGTCCTATGACCTTTCTTATGGTGAAGAATTTCCCCTCGCTATGTTGCTGAGACTTTTTAGCAAGAACGGGGCTTGGATTTTGTCAAATACCTTTTCTGCATCTGTTGCTATGAATCACATAATTCTTTTCCTTTGTTTTATGTATAAGGTGGTTCTCATCGATCTTCTCATATTGAACCATCCTGGTATACCTGGTATGACTCATACTTGATCATGAATATGTATATATTCTAACTAATATATATGTATATATATATAGAGAGAGAGAGAGAGAATCTAACTCTATGTAGATAGATAGATTCCTTTGACTAGAAATTTGTTAAGAATGTTTGCATGTCTGTTCATTAGAATAGTGGCAAAAAAAAAAAAAAGAATAGTGGCCTAGAGATTTCCTATTCTGATATTGTCTTGTGCCCTTTGTTTGGGTCTCAGGGTTGTGTTCACTTGATGAAATGGTTTAGAAAATATGTGATCTTTTCCTTTACTTTTGAATAATTCATACACACACACACACACACACACACACACCCTACGCCCACACGCACACACATCCAAGCTCCAACTCTTTCTCACTCTCTCTATCAACTTGCTGTGGGCCTGCCCCAGCAGGAGGGTCACCTGGGTGACTCAGGGCGAAAGCTGGTGACCTCTCTAGCCCACAGAGGGTGGTGAGGCCCTAGGGGTGACGCCCCTCCTCTTGTCCTTTGTCTGTCTGCATGTGGCTTATCCAGACAACACAAGTAAAGGCACAGACAAAGACAAAGCCCAGCCAGACACCCACGCTGAACACGGAACGGAACGGGCCCTGCCCTCTCTCCAGGCCCCTCCCCAGGAGGCCGACCTTGAGGCACCTGCGATGGGGCCCCGCCAATGGGCTTGTGTTCCCAAGCAAATAGCCAGAAGGGAAGGAGAAAGCAGGGAAAGGAGCAGAAAGAAGACCAGGAGTGGGAGAGGGAAGAGAAGGGACGGGGCTGCCTGTGAAAGCCTGTTCTGCTGCTGGGGAGCTGTCCCAGCCCCGGTCTGAGGGCTGCAGCGGGGAAGCAGAGCTTTAGCTGGATTTCAGAGAGAAGGTCCAGCCTCTGTCCTCCTCCAGCACCGCGCCACCCACGTGGGCTTGTGTCCCTCCAGGGCCCAAGGCCGGTGAGAAGCCCTGCAGGAGCCAGCGCCCTCCTGTTGACCTCTCCTTGGGTGGTGGCCACTGCTCAGCCCATCGTTGGCTGTGGCACACTGCCTGGCCCAGCGGAGGGAGGGATGCGGTCAGCCTATAGGTGGGCACTGGCAGGTGTGGGGAGCAAGAGGTTGGCCTCCTGCCTCCCCCCCCCCCCCCCGCTGCAAGCCTCAGGGACTGGTGCACGCTGGGGACAGGGCTGCCTTCATCCTAGTTGGTGAAGTTTTCCTGCTGCTCTTGACCGCTTCTGGTGAATTCCACCCTCCGGTGTGGCTGTCCCTGTTGTTGATCCACTTCGTTTACCTTTCTCAGAGTCAAGTCTTCTGCTCCCCCCTGTGTATCTGCGTTTCTAGGTCTTTGTTTTTTTTTTTGTTTGTTTGTTTGTTTTGTTTTTGGGGCATCACTGCTCTCCGGTGGTGGGAGTAGGAGGCCCAGCCCCACTGCCGGAATTGAACCTCCGTCCCAGTGGGCCGCAGTCCTGTGCACAACTACTACGCCACCGGGGCTCAGCCCCTCTAGGTCTTTGTTAAGAGAGTATTGGAGATGAGCCCTGGTGGCATAGTGGTTGTGCGCGGGACTGCGGCCCACTGGGATGGAGGTTCAATTCCAGCTCCACAGAGCAAAGGCTGGGCCTCCTACTCCCACCACCTGAGGGCAGTGATGCCCCCCTCCCAAAAAAAAAGAGAGAGAATCGTGGAGGGACAGATAAGAGCTGGACACACAGGGAATCCAGGACATATAAACCCCTCAGGACCAACAAGGAGAGTAGCCATACCAGGAGGGGAAGGGGAAGGAGGGGGGAGAAAGGAGTGTGGGGAGCTGCTTTGAGGTAAACTGATGTCCCAGGTATCTACCCCCTGAAACGTGAGGCTGTCCTGGTTGACTGATGTCCCCAAAGGCCTGCTCTCCTGTTCCCCCAGGACTGGAAAAATATTAACAAACTTAATAGTGTATTGTTAGATTTACTCATTGATCACAAGACAATCGAGGTTATTCTCAGCTTGAGAACATGGATGGTGGAGTCCAGGCACAGGGAAGCTGAGAAGGTGTCACCATCTAGGTACAAGTACAAGAAAGTCTTGATCACGCACATGGAAACTATAATAATTGCTTTCGCTTTGTTAGCAGATTTATCCTTCTTTGTAGAAATAGTATAACAAGCCTGTTCAGAATAAACTTGGGACTGCGGTCTTGAACTGTCGTCCTCCCAACCCCATCTCTGTGTTGTCTTTCTTTTCCTAATCCTCACCCCCCAACTCGGGTACTTCTCGAGGCTGGCAGGTTCCGGCAAAGGAGGAACCCATCACAATGATCTCCATATGACCCCCTCTCTGGGGAACGGACAACAGAAAAGTGGGTGAAGGGAGACATCGGTCACGTCAGTGTAAGACAAGGAAAAATAATTTATAATTTATAAATTACCAAGGAGGGAGAGGGAAAATTTGGAACTGATACCAAGGGCTCAAGTAAAAAGCACATGATTTAAGAATGATGATGGCGGGCTGAGCCCCGGTGGCGTAGTGGCTGAGTGCGGGACTGCGGCCCACTGGCTTGGCGGTTCAAATCCAGCAGCAGCCAAGGCTGAGCCTCCCACTCCTACCAGAGGGCAGAGCTGCCTAAAAAAAAAAATAAATAAATAAATAAAAAGAATGATGATGGCAACAAGCACACAAATGTGCTTTACACATGGATGGGAGGATGGACTGTGAGAAAACTTGTATGAGCCCCCAGTCAACTTTTTCTTAAGAGTCATGTCGTGAGCCTCCTTTCTGGAAGTCCCATGTGGCACTTTTTTTTTTTTGGGGGGCGGGGGGCATCACTGCTCTCTGGGAGCAGGAGGCCCAGCCCCACTGCTGGAATTGAACCTCCATCCCAGTGGGTCGCAGTCCCGCGCACAACCACTACGCCACCCGGGGCCCAGCCCCATTTTCATTTTTGATGACCTCCGGTGTTCTTAGGTTCACACTCCTCACCTTCCACATCGCGACTGGACATGAATGTTGGTAGCTGTTCCTTCTCATTTTGAGTTGAGCCCCGTCAGCAAGTGAAGGTCCTCAAAGTGCACCCCACCGGCCCTCTGATGGGCACCTCGCCTCGCGGGACGCAGCGCTGCCCCCGGTGGACGCGACCCTGCAGACACGTGATGGCGCAGAGCTGCCCCAAGACGCTCCTGGGCTGCAGTCTCCATCGACGGACAAGACCTTCGACAGTCCTGTGCGGTGGGCTGCAGCGGCCAGTCGAGGCGGCCCGTCAAGTACAAACGGCCCCCGACGTATCTAGAAAATGCCTAACACATAGTAAAACCAAACAAAAAAACCCCAGCCGCCTGTGAGTTTACTTCAACCCCTGGTGAGCCCTTGTGCAGTCGACGGGAAGCCGCTCCACGGGGCTGCCATGTATGCCGTGAGCTCCCGGGGGCACCTCTCCGCCCTTCCCAGCCGCTGGCCGGGCCTGAATCACCAACAGTGGGTGAAGGGTTGAGAGTGTCAACACTTGTGCCACCCGGACACTCCAAACCCAAACCCAAACCCCCTGCGTCCCCTTGGTCCTGTCCACCGGCCTGCCGGGTGGCTAGACGCGAAGTCGTCGTGGAAGCAGACCGCCGGGGCACGGTGAGAGCACTTCAGCCCCCGACTTTGGGGACGGCTGTGGAGTGCTTCAGCCCTCTGCCCTCCCAGATCGTCGTCACAGCAGGGCACTCTTCCTGCACGCACTGCGCCCCTCCAACAGATCCCCGTCGAGCGTCACCGCCCCGGGAGGCCTGTTCTCCGGCCGCTCACGGTTGACACTGGGTCACGCTTAGTTTACACAGGGATAAGGCACACACACACAGTTTACACTGGGGTAAGGCACGTGGCTGTTATCATATTGCTACAAAATCTGCGTCAGGATTTAAACCCAGGCGGTCTCCAGGTGAGCGCATGTCCCATCAGTGATTCAGCTAGTTTCCTTTTTTTTTTTTCCAGCTGGTCGTCTGACCACCGTGTGCGGTAGTTGACTCAGAGAACTCTCACAGTCCGAGGTTTTCTCACCTGTCCTGAGACCAGAAGAGGCAAGTGGTGGCTCCGCTAGCTGCCACGACTGACCATTCTGAAGACCGCACGAGGCAGACCCAGACAGAATGGGACAAAAATATCCTGATTTCAAATTTTTTTTGGGGGGGGGACGACATCACTCCTGCTTTCAAATTCTTGTTTTTGTTTTTTTTTTGTTTTTGTTTTTGTTTTTGGGGCATCACTGCTCTCCGGTGGTGGGAGTAGGAGGCCCAGCCCCACTGCTGGAATTGAACCTCCGTCCCAGTGGGCCGCAGTCCCGCGAACAACCACTTACGCCACCGGGGCTCAGCCCCTAAAGGTCAAATTTTTAATCAAGAACACCCCACCCCAGGGCTGAGTCCTGGAAAAAAAAAAAAAGAACACCCCACCCCATTCCATCCGTGGTCAATCACGTCCTGCTTAAAATCTGGTCACTTTATCCATGATCACTTTTATACCTATGTATCCATAAGATGCAAAAAAGTTTCAGAGCTTAATAATATAAGACAACCTTTTTCTTTAAATATGGGCAGACATTTCAAACAAAGTTGACATGTCACCAAAAAAAAAGTTATGCAGTTGGTAAATAAGAACATGAGAAGGCCAGAAGGGGCAGGAAAGAGGGAGGGGGTAACACAACATACACACAAAGTGTTGAATGAAAAACTAATTTACTCTGCAAACTTTCACTCCAACTCATTTAATTTGAAGACAGAAAAATTCCTGTCTCAGGTCGGATGCCAAACAGCTCTCAACTGCTGCCCTCTACTGCCCACTATGGTCAGATCAGGGGACTAACAGCCCTGAAGTCTGGCCAGGAACTCCCCCAGGAGGACCCATAACTATAGGGGCTGGATCAGGGTAGGGTGTTCTGCGCTTTATACTGGAGAGAAGAAGTCCTCTTTGCAGGAAGACCAACCGCACTTCCCCTTTCCAATGTCCTTCCTTCTCTCCTCCAGTCTAGCCAGCGTCCCTGGGCCTCTCTCACTCCGCAGCCCTCTGAGGGACTTCCATAATTCAGAAGTGACAAGGATAACTCCGACTGAAGACCAGAGAGAAGGGAGGTAAATAGTTCCAGGGGCTGGGAAGCCAGGGTTCTTGGACCCGCAAAGAGGTGAGCTGGTGCAGTCTCCGGGCCCCCGGGCCCACTTCTGACCAACTGCATCCCAAGCCTAGTCTCTGCCCATGTGGTCCCTGTAGGTTCCTCCTAGCCAGGTTGGGCCCACAAACCTCACTGTCACACCTTACCTCTTCACAGACGCCAGGTCAACCCCGAGTCCCCAGAGGCTACTTTGTGTGCCACACTTCCTGACCGCCTTTTGATTCGTCCTTTGATTCGTCCCCATGTTCGGACACCCTGTCGCTTTCCATGGAGCCTTGGCGGTGTAGCGGTGATGCGTGATGCTGCCATCCTCCTCAAGGTCAGAAGTTCTAAACCTCCAGCCACTCCAGGGGAGAAAGATGGGGCTTTTCACGCCCGTGAACAGCTAGCTCGCGGGGGCCGTTCTCCCCGGTCCTGGAGGGTCCCGGCTTGTGTGGCCACTTCGAATATATAATATGTTCAGCATCTTCTACCGAGAAAGTTGCTCGTGTCTGTATAGGAGAGCGCTTCAAATCTTGTGGGGAAAATGAAAAGAGAAAGGAGTTTTTGAAATGCCCTTTCATCGACACAGGGAAGGCCCCATACGTGTTTGCCTTTTGGGCAGGGAGGGGAATTTGAGCTGTTTTCACAAGGTGTGCCATTGCGTCCCTGACATTTGATCAGTTTCCTGTAGGCTAATGATAACCTGGGGAAAGGGGAGAGCCGGCCACAAAGCCAGACCCCAAACCAACCCGTGGCCTTTAAGCAGATTCCGAACAGCAGTGACCCCGCGGGGCACGGTAGAAGTGTCCCCGAGGGTGTGCACCGCTGTGAATCCTTATGGAAGCAGCCTGTCCTGTGGAGCAGTTGGGCCATCCAAACTGCTGGCCTCACAGTGGGCTCTCAGCCAGAGGCTGACGCCACGTGCCCCCGGGGGTCCACGCACTCACCTTACTTTCCGAACTCGCTCTTCTCCCTTAAGACCCTCATTGCTTAGCTGCCTTTGGACTCTCCCAGAGCCCCAATCACTTCTATCTTGGCTCGTCTTTTTCTCTCGGTTTCTCTTGGCCTCTTGCGTCGATGTCAGCCAGGACTGAGACGGCTCTATGTTCTCAACCCATCAAACCCAGGGTCTTCTCTCTCTTCAGAAGGTGTTTTTGGGGCGGAGCCCCGGTGGCGCAGTGGTTGAGTGCGGGACTGCAGCCCACAGGGTTGCAGGTTCAAATCCAGCAGCAGCTCTCCAGGAGCCAGGCTGGACCTCCTACTCCCACCAGAGGGCAATGATGCCCACAAAGAAAAAATAAGGAAAAAAAGAAGTTTTTTCCCCCCTTTTCTGTTTAACTGTTTAGTGTGACTTGGGGAAAGGCAAACTAGATAATTGAGACTTCCTGAAAATGAGACATTGACAAGATAATAATTTATAATTTATCAAGGGTTCATGAGGGAAGGGGGAACGGGGAAGGAGGGGAAAATGAGGAGCTGATACAAAGGACTGCAGTAGAAAGCAAATGTTTTAAGAAGGATGAAGGCGGGCTGAGCCCTGGTGGTGTAGTGGTTGTGCGCGGGACTGCGGCCCACTGGGACGGAGGTTCAATTCCAGCAGTGGGGCTGGGCCTCCTACGCCCACCGCCGGAGAGCAGGGATGCCCCCCCCCCCAAAAAAAAGAAAGGTTACTCCAAGGGGCTGAGTCCCGGTGGCATGGTGATTGAGTGTGGCACTGCGGCCCCCTGGCTTGGCGGTTCAAATCCAGCAGCGGCTCTCCAGGAGCAAGGCTGGACCTCCCACTCCCACCAGAGGGCAGTGGTGCCCAAAAAAAGGGGAAAAAAGAAAGGAAGGAAGGTAGAAAGAAAGAAAGGTTACCTCCAGTAGGTTCAGTTTTCAATGATACCTCTGGGTGACAGACCCCAGGTCTCGGCTAGCCCAGGAAATCTGGTCTTTTAAGATTGTGAGTTTTGTCCTGATTCCCTCCTACCCACTCACCTTTTTATCTGAGACTAACTCTTGCAGTCAGAAAAATCAGTTGTCCTACCGAGATACCATCTGGTTCTGGTCTCTGGATAGGTTATAGACTGTGTATGTGTGTGTGTGTGTGTGTGTGTGTGTGTGTGTGTGTGTGTATATATATATATATATATATATATATATATATATATATATATATTCCATTGCAGGAGGATTACTGTCTGGTCCTGAGTGCTGCTCCAGATCCCTTGGGAGAGGTTGTGTCAGGAGCATGGCACTGTATCACTGCTTTGCAATCAGGAGACGATCCCCGATCCAACCAGGCCACAAGGGTTTCACATAAATGATCATAGACGGGAGCCACTCTGCCATCCAGCTCACAGTTTACACAGTTTACACAGTCTTGCTTTCTCTCCCCTCAGCCTAGAAAGCTCTTTCCCCATAGAACCAAATGACTTGTTCTGTCCACTTTTGTTAGGTTTCAGACGGATTATTGTTTCACCTCTTCTGTTTGGTTGCTTCCTGCTTGCTTTGTTTGATCGTCTGTGTCTGAAATCTGTGTGGATAAGGAGATCTGTGGAGACAGTAGAAAGCTCCATGAGCAGTGCCAGGGGAGGCTAAGGGAAGTGGGGGAGCTATCACGGAGCACACAAAGAAAATGTTCGGCAGGGCGGAGCCCCGGGGGCGTAGTGGCTGTGCGCGGGACTGCGGCCCACTGGGATGGAGGTTCAATTCCAGCTCCACGGAGCAAAGGCTGGGCCTCCTACTCCCACCACCAGAGGGCAGTGATGCCCAAAAACCCCAAAACAACAAAAAAGAAAATGTTCGGTAACTGATTGTGGTGATCGCACAACTCTTCCTAACACGATCGGATGATTAAATTGTGAGTTATGTGCCAATAAAACACTTTTCAATGTCGTCGATCAACCTCACTAAGAGACCCCTCATAGGAAACGGTAGCCTCTTCTCATTCTGGGAGCCGTGGTGGCCGAGTGGCTACGCTCAATCTGCACTGTCAGTGGTTTGAAGCCAGCAGCGTTCTCTGGGAGAGACAGGGCTTTCCACCCCACCGGTCTCCTAATCCCAGAGAGGTGCATCTTCCCTGCCCGGCAGGCTGACTGTGAGCCGGCATCGACTCACGGCAATCACCCCCTCCACTTTCTTCCATGAAAATGCAAGTGCCACGACTCAGGGTATATATGAGGGGGTACGCCCCCTTCCCACTTCCCCTGGTGAAACAAACTCCAAATGCACTACACGGTGACATTTTCATCCGCTCGGGAAGTTGACTGATGTCCAGAACAAGGTTTGTTTGTCATCAATGGACAGTTCACCTTTCTTGAAACCTGAAGAGCACTCATACACTACTTTTTCACATAGCGCCGTCCTTATAAGTTCGGTTCAACATCACAACAGTCTCTGTGGCATTTTTTTCCCACGCAGGAAACAAAATTTCACAGCAGCATACTGTTCCCTTAAATGCGCCATCACAAACGTGAGTTTGGAATGAAACTGCTTTTATGAAAAAATTCACTGTGAAGAAAGAATCTGGGCTGAGGTCTGGTGGTGTAGTGGTTGTGTGTGGGACTGCGGCCCACAAGGTTGGCGGTTCAGATCCAGCAGCAGCTCTCCAGGAGCAAGGCTGGCCCTTCTACTCCCACCAGGGGGCAGTGATGCCCACAAAAAAATGAACAAAAACCTTGTTAAAAAAAAAAAAAAGATCCTTCCCAGGAGACATCACTGGGTGCACTGAGTGACTTGCTCCAGTTGGTCTAGTGGGAAGAATTCAAAAGTTCCACCCAGCCAAGCTTTTTTCCTTTTTTTTTTTTGGCATCACTGCCCTCTGGTGGTCGTGGGAGCTACCCAGCCTTGCTCCTGGAGAGCTGCTACTGGATTTGAACGACCAAGCCCATGGGCCGCAGTCCCACACTCAACCACTGTGCCACCGGGGCTCAGCTTTTTTCCTTTTATTTATTTATTATTCCCCTCATCTATATCTATAGCCCCCATGGCACTGCTACTGGGTCAACTATGGACTGGACTGTTAGCTCCAAGGTCAGCGGTTCAAACCCACTAGCGGCTCTGCAGATGAGACTGTCTGCTCCTGCCAAGATTTACAGCCTTGGGAACACTAAGTAGGGTTTTGTTTTTTTTTAGGAAGATGACACCAGGGCAGAGAAGGAAGCTCCCGCCCCTCCCAAAACGGAAGCCAAAGCAAAGGTTTTTAAAGCCAAGAAGGCCATGCTGAAAGGCATCCGCAGGCACAAAAGAAGACCCGCACGTCACCCACCTTCCACGGACCCAAGTCCCTGAGACTAAGAAGGCAGCCCAAATGCCCCCAGAAGAGCGTGCCCAGGAGAAATAAGCTGGATCATTGTGTCATCAAGTCCCCCTTGACCACAGAGTCTGCCACACAGATCAAAGATAGCAACACAGTGTTCACTGTAGAGGTGAAAGGCAACCAGATCAAACAGGCTGTGAAGAGGCTCTGTCACATGGACATAGCCAAGGTCAACACCATGATCAGGCCTAACAGTGAGAAGGTATGTGTTCAACTGGCCCCTATGATGCTTTAGATGTTGCCAGCAAAATTGGAATCGTCTAAACTGAGCCCAGCTGGCGAATGCTGTATTTTATGTATACATAAAATGTAAATATAAAAGCAACTCTTGGCTGAGCCCCGGTGGCGTAGTGGTTGTGCATGGGACTGCAGCCCACTGGGACGGAGGTTCAATTCCAGCAGTGGGGCTGGGCCTCCTACTCCCACCACCGGAGAGCAGAGATGCCAAAAAAAAAAAAAAAAAAAGCAACTCTTTGTAGGGTCAGAGTTCCCAAAAAGGAGCCTGGGGGTATAATGGTCATTCATTCGTGGGGCTGCTCAGCCGAAGGTCGGCAGTTTGAAACTACTAGTTGCTCTGTCAGAGAGAAACAGGGCTTTCTACCCCGTGACGTTATTCTGGGAACCTCACTCGGACAGCCCTTCCCGACTGGTCCCCTCAACTGGATGCTTGCGTTTCCGTTGCAGTGGCTTTTTCTCGAGGCCGTATCATTAGTCTGTTGGATATTGGAACCAGCTAGGTTAGGTACAGGACAGCCGAGTTAGACTTTCAGAGGTTCGATTTCTTTGGCTACGTCTTTTGTCCAACAGCAGCCCTAAGAGCAGGTGAAGGGTGTCCAGATGGCGGGGTCTAATGCAGAGGGGGTGCCGAGTGCTGGCGACTCACAGCAAGCCCACACAGTGGGTCTCACCTTTTTCATGTGGTTCAGTTCATGTCCTGGTGACCCTCACCCACCCTATCATAAAATGATTTTCGTGTTTTTTTTTTTTTAATTTTAGGCATCACTGCCCTCTGGTGGTGGGAGGAGGCCCAGCCTTTGCTCCGGGAAGCTGGAATCGAACCTCCATCCCAGTGGGCCAGTCCTGCGCACAACCACTACATCACCGGGGCTCAGCCCTATTGTTTTTTTTAATTGCTATTTTTTAACTATAATTTTGCTCGTTATTAATCAGGCAACTCCTGTGCACAGGTTGAGAACCGCTGCTATAGGACAAAGAACTGTCCCTCTGGGCTTTGGAAATGGTTAACTCCTTATGGGAATAGAAAGCACAGCTAATATTTGAGCAAATTGACTGGCTCAGTCACCAATACATACATGTCAATTGTATGCAGACCACATCCGTTGCCATTATTCTCAAACCAGCTCCCCTATTTCCCCTGTCCACAAACCCTTAAGAATTTACAGGTTGTCGTATCGTACAGTCCAATGTGTCCCTTCATCTACTTGTTATCCATATCCCAAGGTTTTATGTAGACCCCTATTGGCTTTTTCTGGGGTGGGGCAGGGCAGGGACTGGCTCCCTTTCTACTCCACCCTCCTGGCACCACCACTCAGGTCCTGAAATTACGGCCTCCAGTGTACATCCTCTGATCTAGATGAATTTTTTTTTTGGGGGGGGGGGGCATTACTGCTCTCCGGCGGTGGGAGTAGGAGGCCCAGCGCCACTGCTGGAATTGAACCTGTCCCGCGCACAACCACTACACCACCGGGGCTAAGCCCCTAGGTGGATTTGTTAAGGTAGAATTGGAACCATAGTAGGCGGGAACATATAAGAACTAGAGGAAATTTGCTTATTTCATTGTTGCTACACTGTCCTTTGACTGGCTCGTCTCGCATTCTTCTATAAGCAAAATGAATGTGTAAGCTAAAACTTGGCACTAACCTGGACAGTGAAAAGCAGTTAACAATTTCCTGATGCAGTTTTTGATCAGTGAAGAAGCGCAGAGAACAAGTTTGGGAGCTGTAGAGCTCAACAGTTCTTGACCATGACTTCTGGCTATGAGCTTTGGACTTGAAATTGGACAGGAGCCCAGAGGTCTCAGCATCTCAATCTTTACATGTATGAAGTCTGGAGCTACCATTAGGTGCTGAGATGTGGAAAAACTTTTCCTAGGAGAGCACATCTGAAAAAATTGTACCCTTCGGGCTGAGCCCCGGTGGCGTAGTGGTTGTGCGCGGGACTGCGGCCCACTGGGACGGAGGTTCAATTCCAGCAGTGGGGCTGGGCCTCCTACTCCCAACGCCAGAGAGCAGTGATGCCCCCTCCCCACCCCAAAAAATTGTACTGTTCACCTGGCTAACTCAGGGCACCAGTAGTTTTACACAAATAACACTTACGGGCTGAGCCCCCTGGAGTGCGGGACTGCTGCCCGCAGGCTTGGCGGTTCAAATCCAACGGCGGCTCTCAGGAGCAGCACTGGGTAGCTCCCACGATCACTAGAGGCAGTGATGCCCACGCCCCCAAAAAAACAAAATAAATACTTATGACATGGATGGTTTCTCTTGGAGAAATATTGCAGATAACTCCAGATTATGTATAATTTCTTTTCTTTTTTAAATGGCAGCTCACAATTATGATTCCCTCAGAAAACACC